>VXAU01003280.1:46600-106523 GCA_013399695.1 Formicarius rufipectus | reverse complement strand
TGGGCAGGGTGGGGGTTCAGGGGAGGGATTGGGGGTACAGGGGAGAGATTGTGGGTGCTGGGCAGGGTGGGAGTGCAGGGGAGGGATTGAGGCGACTGCAGGGAGGGCAGAATGGTGCCCTGGCAGCTGGTTTGGGGTCAGCCGAGGGCTCGGGCCCCCCACATCGCGTCCCTCGCGAGGCGGTGGGGACGATCCTGGGCCTCGGTGGGGCGGAGGTGGGTACCTGGCGATCCTGGCACGGCTGGGGCTGGGAGTTCTGGCATCCCCGCGGGGCCAGGCAGAGGCTGGAGGGTGACAGGAGGGTGCAGCATGGGACGTGACAGGGTGTCCCCATGGGGGTGTCTCCACGGCCGGGACAGCAGGGTACAGAACCACAGGGCCGGGATCCGTGTGGAGTGTCCTGGGGTGCCCCCGGATGGGTGAGGGATAAATCCTGTCCTGGGCTGTGGGTACTCCAGAGCAGGGACTGGGCTGGTGCTGCCAGGACGTGCATTCTGGGGCCTGTGAGACCCTGATGAAGGTCCAGGGCTCGGCATCCCATCCTCTGGAGCTGCCTGGGGCAGGGGGTACAGACAGGGCCCTGGGGGGGCAGCTGTCAGGTGCTGGCAGTGGGGAATGGGGGTCATTGCTGGGTGGGCAGGTTTGAGCCCCCACAGGTGCACATTGGGCAGATCACGCTCAGTCAGTCCCTGTCCCCACACTGAGACTGACCCCTTGTCCCAGCTCGACATCACAGACCCCCGGGCAGGGGGGACCCACGCTCACAGCCGGGGCCTCAGGGGGACACAGGGGGCAGGAGGCAGCCTGGTTCTGAACTGGGGTATCCGTGGATCCAAGGGGAGCTCATGGGGCTCTGAGGTTTTGGTTCCTGAGCATGGTGCTGTGCCAGACCCAGCCAAGGGGGTCAGGAGGGTAATGGAGCTGCAGGATCCTATGCTGGGGAGGCTGAGCTCCCCTAGTCCTGTTCCCCTACAGGATCTGCAGGATCTCATGCTGGAGGTGCTGAGTTCCCCTGGAGCTGCAAATTTTGGGGCCAGCTGTGCCCAGCGATAAGCCTGTGGGTGCCAGCCTTGCTTCCTGCAGACAACCACAGCCCTGCCGGGAGTCATTCAGGAGCGTCCCCTTGGGCTGCTGCTCTCGATCCCTCCCGGCCCTTGGCCTCCCAGAGGGCTGTGGGGAGGGGACAAGGAGGGGGCCGAGAGGCTCCTGCTCTTGCTGCCCCAGGAACCCCCCAGCTGATGGGGATCAGAAGTGCCCGTGTCTTTACTCCACTCCCTTCCCACAGCTGCCATGGACGACATCTTCACGCAGTGCCGAGAAGGCAACGCGGTGGCCGTGCGGCTGTGGCTGGACAACACTGAGAACGACCTCAACCAGGGGTGAGCGGGGCTGGGCTGGGCTGGGGGCCTGTGCCGGGGGCCAGAGCCGGTTTCCACTGGGCTCCCTGTCCTGGGCAGGCGGTGGAACACGGCTCCTCCCCACCAGAGGAAGTTACCGCATTGCTGAGGCACGAGGCCGAACATCCTCCAGCCGCTTCCTTGCGGCCATGGCCATGGCTGGGGCTCAGCTGAGCTGAGGGAACCGCCCCGTTCCCACAGTGGCCACTGTGATCGTCCCCATCCTCTCTCTGGGGAGCACGACGGGCAACACGTGGGTGTGTGGCTGACGGGAGGGCTGGGACCACTGAGGCTGGAAGCTGCATGGGGCACACTGTGTTCCTGGGCTCTGTTCCCCATAGCCCATTCTGGGGGTCCCACAGGACTGTGGGGTCGACAGCCATTCAGGAGCTGTGTTTGGACCAGGTGTAGGGCTTGGAGCAGCTGTCGGTGGTGTGTGCAGCTGGCACAGCCCGACCCTGTACCATGACCCAGGCCGGGCCATGGCTATGGTGTTCCAGACACACTCTGGACAAGCGGCCTCCCCTGACTGTGCCTCCCTGGCTATCTCAAGGTTCCAAGCACTCCCCCAGTCCCACAGAGAGTGCCCAAGGGATTCGTGTGTTCTGTACCAGGTACCCCTGCCCATGGGGCCAAAGTAGGAGTGGATGGGCCCTGCTGTGCCAGGGGGCTGCAGAGAGCCTGGGCTGGAGGGGAGCTGGGGCTGTGGCAGCCCCCCTGCCAGTCCCTGATCTCCATTTAAGGCCTGGCTGCCTCCTCCTCCCTTACTTGGCCATGGAGCGGGGGGAACGGGGAGGACAGGGAGGGGATCCAGCTGTGATTCAGCCCTGGAGGAGACAGGATTTGGCGGTGCCACCGGGGCCCTGGTGGGGGTGGTGGGAGTGGGACAGATGCTTAGCCTGGCCCCACAGCCAGTGTGGGCAATGCCCATTGTGCCCAGGCTGGGGGGGACACAGCTGAGCAGAGCATACCCCCCTGCCCCACAGGGATGACCATGGGTTCAGCCCCCTGCACTGGGCCTGCCGTGAGGGCCGCTCCAATGTGGTGGACATGCTCATCATGCGGGGGGCTCGCATCAATGTCATGAACCGGGGGGATGACACCCCACTGCACCTTGCCGCCAGCCACGGCCACCGTGACATTGTGCAGAAGGTACGTGCCAGCACCTGCCCTTCCCTATGCCCTGTGCAGCCCACCACCCCACCCACATGGGACTTGCTCCCCACGTCACCTGTCAGGAGCACCCAGCATCCCTCCCAGTGCCTCTGACTCCCACCTCTGTGACAGACCTCCTCCAAATCCCTGTGAGCCCCACATCAGCTCACAGTGTGCTCCCCCTACCTCCCAAAGAACAAGATGCGGGCAGGACAGGGATAGTCCTGGGCTCATGTGAACTTCCCCCTGTCACCAGCTGATGCAGTTCAAGGCAGACATCAATGCAGTGAATGAACATGGGAACACGCCCCTGCACTATGCCTGCTTCTGGGGACATGAGCAAGTGGCTGAGGTGAGCAGGAACACCTGGATGGTCAGGAGGGAGGCTGAGGGCAGATCACAAACCACAGCCTTTGCTCTCTGCTTGCTCAGGACCTGGTGAACAGCGGGGCCCTGGTCAGCATCGCTAACAAATACGGAGAGACCCCCACAGACAAGGCCAAGACACCACTGCGGGAGGTCCTGAAAGGTATGAGAGTCCTGTAGGATCCCACACCTGCAGCTGCCCCTGCCTGGCCATGGCAAGCTCTGGGTGCCACCCTCCTCCTTCTGCAGAGCGTGCTGAGAAGCTGGGCCAGAGCCTCACCAAGATCCCTTACAAGGACACGTTCTGGAAGGGCACAACCCGCACCCGGCCCAGTAAGAACTGGGGGTGCTTTGGGTGGAGGGGCTTATGGTTCCCTCTGACCTTGCCAGTGCCATGGGCATCCATCCCCCTTCTCCTACAG
Organism: Formicarius rufipectus; assembly: GCA_013399695.1. Classification (NCBI taxonomy): domain Eukaryota; kingdom Metazoa; phylum Chordata; class Aves; order Passeriformes; family Formicariidae; genus Formicarius; species Formicarius rufipectus. The sequence goes on along the minus strand of VXAU01003280.1, from coordinate 103,183 downwards.
GGAACGGGACCCTGAACAAACTCGCTGGGATTGACTTCAAACAGCTGAGCCTGAGTCAGAAGCTCAATGAGAACCAGTCAGGAGAGGTCGGTCCTTTCTGCCTCTAGATGGGCCTGTGCAGATCCCCCGTGTCCTAGCCCCACAAGGCACAGCTGCTCCAGCATCCCATGGCTAGGTGCAGGGACGGGCTCCTGCCTGGCTCATTGTGGACCCTTGATCCCATGGGCTCCAGGGCCCTCCCAGCTCCACACAGGAGCCTGGGGTGTGCTGGGGACCTCCTGCCCCTCTCATGGTGCCCATGCCCCTGCTCCCCTCTAGCTATGGAAGGGTCGCTGGCAGGGCAATGACATTGTCATCAAAATGCTGAAAATCCGGGACTGGACAACGCGGAAGAGCCGGGACTTCAATGAGGAGTACCCGAAGCTGCGGTGAGTGCCCCCCCCTTCCTGGGGCCACCACAGCTCTCCGGGTATGGGGCAGGTGGGAGCTGCCCGGCTCTGTGGGACCAGGAACGCTCTGAAGCAGTGCCCAAGGGTTGGTAGGCCCTGGAGAACAGCCGGGGAGAGATGAGGGGATGCAGACACTCCCCCATTCTCAGGCTTGTCACTTCTCTTGCAGGATCTTCTCCCACCCCAATGTGCTGCCAGTGCTGGGTGCCTGCCAGGCCCCCCCTGCCCCCCATCCCATTGTCATCAGCCACTGGATGCCCTACGGCTCCCTCTACAATGTCCTGCACGAGGGGACCAGTGAGTGCTGGGGGACAGCACATTTGGGGATGGCAGAGACCCCTCCAGTTGCAGCCCAGAGGTGGGCTCACCCCCTGTCACCCCCTCCCCAGACTTTGTGGTGGACCAGATGCAGGCAGTGAAGTTCGCGTTTGACATTGCACGGGGCATGGCCTTCCTGCACACGCTGGAACCCCTCATCCCACGGCACCACCTCAACAGTCGCAGTGTCATGGTGAGTGGGGACCCAGACCCCCTCCCAGAGCAGGGGGGATTCCCTGGGCAGGGGGACTCCTGCTGACCACCTCCTCTCCCCAGATCGATGAGGACATGACAGCGCGGATTAGCATGGCCGATGTCAAGTTCTCCTTCCAGTGCCCGGGGCGGATGTATGCCCCAGCCTGGGTGGCCCCTGAAGGTGAGCACCAAGTTCCCAGCCCCACAAGGAGCATGGACCCCTCATCCCCAGTCCCCCTCACCCCCTGCCACCCCTAGCTCTGCAGAAGAAGCCAGAGGAGATCAACCGGCGCTCGGCCGACATGTGGAGCTTCGCAGTGCTGCTGTGGGAGCTGGTGACGCGGGAGGTGCCCTTTGCTGATCTGTCCAACATGGAGATTGGCATGAAGGTGAGGGTGTGCGGGGAGAAGGTGGTGATTTAGGTCAGGTAGCGAGGCGATACTCTGCCCTGTGAGGGTGTTGATGCCCTGGAAGAGGGTGCCCAGAGAACTGTGGCTGTCCCATCCCTGGAAGTGTTCAAGGCCAAGCTGGAAGGGGCTTGGAACCATCTGGGTAGGTGGAACGTTTCTTGTCTGTGGGAGCAGGGCTCCAGTCCTGTCTTCAGCCTCTCTCCCTGCTTACAGGTGGCACTGGAGGGGCTCCGTCCCACCATTCCCCCTGGCATCTCCCCCCACATCTGCAAACTGATGAAGATCTGCATGAACGAGGACCCAGCCAAGCGCCCCAAGTTTGACATGATCGTGCCCATCCTGGAGAAGATGCAGGAGAAGTAGAGGGGAGGTGCCTCCCCTTCCCAATACTGCCTTGCGCCCCCCGCCACCCCCAAGTGCCTTTAACCCCAAAACCGTGGGGAGCAGGGGATACCCCTCACCCTGAGCCAGCCATGGACACACGGTACAGACAGTGCTGCCTCTGCTGCAGCTCTGCAGACTCTGGACCCCCAGCAAAGGGCAGCCCCCCAGCCTCCAGGTAGCCTCCCCATCAAGGGCAAGCATGGTGCATTGCCTGGCCCTGCCGCTGCAGGATGGGGCTGCGGGGCCCCCTAGTCCCCCTTTCCAGGCCTGGCCTGGGACTCAGCCCCCCAAGGCTGGGGGGAGGCAGGCCAGGGGGTTGCCCGTGGCGCCCAGCACTGCCCCTGCTTTGCACTTCACCGGCCACTTCCCTCCGGCCCCGGAATGGCCACTGGCCCCCAAATAAATGTTTGGTATGGAACCGGCTGCTAGGATGCAGGGAGGGGTTGGCCGGGGTGGAGGGTGGAGCCATATAAGGCTGCCCTCGAGTCTGCAAAGCCCAGGGCACAAATCAGCACCCACAGCAAACCTCTGCTGCTCAGTGCAGGTGAGTGAGCTGAGGACCCCCTCAGGAGGTGCCTGGCATTGGTGGAGGGGTTAGGAGATGTCTGAGGTCAGGACCCCCTCAGGAAGTGCCCAGCACAGGGCCTGGGGGTGGTGTGGGGTCAGAGCCCCCTCCCCAGCTCCACCTGCAGTGCTGCCAGTGTAGCCCCGACACATTTCCCATGGGAGACAAGACAGTTTGGGAAGAAGGAAGGAGTGTTGCGCAGTCCTATTGTTGCACCCCACTCTGCTCCAGACCTGTGGGGTGGGCTAAGCCCCCTGGGACTGGCAGAAGGGGGTGAGCCTGACAGCCCCCATTTGGGGAGCCAGGCCATCATTTGTGGGTGCAGGCACAGGAGCCGGGCTGCCTTCCCACAAAATCCTCCCGGGTGTTTAATGGCACCAACAAGGCCCCTACAAACTGCCTGAGCCTCCCAGACCCTACGTGAAGTAATGTGGCTTCTTCACATTGATGCCATACTCGGCCAGCGCAGGCGTCAGGTCCTCCATGGTCAGGGTGTATTTCTTGTCCTGGGGACACAGGGTGGGCAGTCACCCCCAGACACGGAGCAACAAATGCCATTGCCCTTGCAGGACCCCCAAGCCCAGATGTGACACTGGAAGGGTCTCCAGCACACCCCTCTTGGCTCCTCCCCAGGCTTGGAGCTGCCAGAGGCAGCTTCTCCCACACTCTGGGGGACCACCAAAGTGTGTCCCTGCCAGGCCCTCCCCACCTGCGGGGATCCCCCAAAACACAACAGGTTTGGGGTTCCTGCACCCCACATCCCCAGGCTCAGCCCCAGCCCTGGAGAAGGGGTTCCCGGGTGCCCCCACCTTGCTCTTGCTGCGGGAGCTGCCCGAGGCTGTGCCCTTCATCTTGCAGTGCTGCAGGGCATCGTTGGCGATGTCGGAGATGAACTTCTGTGCGGCCAGTGAGATCAGGCGGATGCTGCGGGACAGGGGCCGCGTCGGTGAGGGGACGGGGAGCCGCGGGTCCCACTGCCGGTCCCCCGACCTTGCTGCCACTTACATGCGGGGGTCCGACGCCTCGAACCCTGCCCGGTTCAGGTAATACCCCGTCACGGCATCTGGGATCTGGGGAGGGAAGAGATGTAACAGCTCCATGGTCCGTGGGACCTGCCCCGTGTCCCATCCCGTCCCATCCCACCGGAGCCGCCCCGTGTTCCGGTACCGTGGGCGTGTAGTCCTCCAGCTGCATCAGGAAGTCCACGAGCGGCGTGGTGGACACCACGGGCTTCACGTCGCCGTTGGCCGCGGGTGGGACGTACACACCGTTTGACATGGCCCCGTCCGGGGGAGCAGCCACCGCGGCGGACACCGGCACTGCGGGATAGCGCGGTCAGCCCCCGGCACGCCCCGACCCTCCAGGCCCCGCGAACACCGGCACTGCGCGCTCAGCGGGCTCCCCGCGGACGGCGGGCCCCGTTACCCCGGCCGGCCCATCTCGGGGCACCCCGTGGGATCCCCCGGCTCGAGGCCCGTGCCCCGTCGCTCCCCNGGGTCGGGATCGGCGCTGCCGCTCATGGCCCCGGCAGCGCGCTCGCAGCGCGCCTGCGCACACCCCGCCACGCCATTGGCCGCGCCGCCGCCCCGCCCCCGGCCCGCGCGTGGCACACACAGAGGCGGAAAGGGCGGGGCCACGTGTTTATTGTCCCGGTGTGTGCCCCGGTGGGTGTCTCCGTGTCCCGGTGTGTGCCCCAGGGTCCGCCTCGGAGTCCCGCCGTCCCACGCCCCATGTCCCGGCGTCTCGGTCAGGGCGGCAGCAGCGCCCGCAGAAGGCTCGGGAAGTTGGGGGTGCCCCATCCGGTGACGGGGTCCCAGGAGGGGCCGGCGCAGAAGCCCTGGCCCTGCACGGTGCCGTCCAGGCAGGACAGGTGGCAGCCCTGGGTAACCTGCGGGGATCGGCCTCAGCGAGTGGACATAGGGACATCCCGCGCCCCCGGGGACAGAGACCCTGGGGCACAGGGAGCCTTGGAAAGCCAGCACAGGCTCTCCTGCCATACTGCCCATGGCACAGGCCGCCCCTTCCTAAGGTCTCCTCAGGGGAGAGCACCCCCCAAATAGCTGAAGCCACGCAAGGCAACCCGCCCCATGAAGCTCAACGGCTGCCCACCAGCACCCTCCCAGGACACCACTTCCGAGGAAAGGCCATAGGGACTCTCCTGCCCCTCAGGAGGGCACTGCTGGCCCTGCCCCAAGCATGCCTCTGGGAGCAGGAAGCCCAGGACAGTCTCTTAGGGTACCCATGGCTCCCGCAGCCCCCAGGACAGTCTGTCCATCCCAGCCCCTCAGGACACCCATGGTCCCAACCAGCCCAGGCCCACCCAACCCCCATGCCCCGCCCCGCTCACATCGTAGAAGGCAGCCCCGAGGCCACGCTCCGGCAGCTGGTAGAGTACAGGGTTGAGGAAGCCGAGGGGCGCCAGCCCCCGCTGCAGCCGCCGATCGTTGATCAGTGCCACCATGCCTGCCACCACTGGCGTGGATGCCTGTGGAGACACAACCCTCAGCCTGGGCCCCCCACCCCTGGGGCACTGGGGAGCGAGCCCTTACCGAGGTCCCTGAAACCCAGGGCAGTGGGATGCGGTTTGTCACCACCCAGTAATTGTCGGAGAGTGCAGCCAGGTCAGGGTATGCACGGCCACTGCTGTTGTAGTACGAGCTGGGCGGCAGCTTCGAGGCTGAGTGCAGGAAACGCCCAACAGCAGCAGCCTGGGGACAGCACAGCCTGTCAGCACCTACCCATGGCCTTCAGCACCTACAGCATGGCCTCTGTCACCCACAACAGCCCATCATCACCCACGCCGTGGCCTTCAGCACCACGCCATGGCCCAAGGCCCCTCCCAAGTTCATTATCCCCTCAACAAGCCCCTTGAAGCCTCAGGCAGGTCAGCAGTGCAGGTGACCCTCACCTGGTACGTAGGCATGGGGAAGACGTTGCTGAAGCCACCCCCACTGATGTAATCTGTCACCTCCTCCGTCACCAGGAACGGGTTCTTGAAAGATGTGCCACCCACAGTGGTGACATAGGGGCTGGGGGGACAGAGGGGCACAGTGGGTGGGCACACGACTGCCAGGCTTCAGCAGCCAGCCACGGCTCCCCTGCTACCACAGTCTTGTCCCACAAACCCAACACACTCTCAGGAGCTGCAGAAACCTCAGCCCTCTGTGAGTGTCCCCAGGCACTGGTGGGGACCCTCAGGTGATCCTCAGAGGACTCAGACCCTACTGCAGCCAGGGCTTGCAGTGCCTCTGCAGCTCTGTGCTGACCCCCGTGCCCCTACACCTGGCTCCCTCCCTCACCCACCTGGAAGCTGGGAAGCTGGGACGAAATGTGTGGTTCCCACTGTGTACCCGCCGGCACCCGGCGCCATCATCACCTGTCGACACAAGGACAGGGCACGAGGACAGGTGACGGCAGCATCCCAGCTGCCTCTCGGCCCCCCTGGACTGGGATCCCCGGAGGAATCCCTGCAGCCCTGCTCGGTGCTCAGGCTGTGTCGGGCACCGGCCGCACCTGAGGCAAACAGGATGGTGAGGCCACGCGCTGCCGCCTTCATGAACTCGGCATTGACTCGCTCCATGTAGGCAAGGGACAGGCTGTCCTCATCGTCCCCGTAGCTCACTGAGTGCACCCAGGGCAGCGCCGACATGTTGCTGAGCAGCAGCAGCCAGGCCAGGAAGGGCTCCTGGCTCTCGTGCCGTCCTGTGGGGACAGTGGGCCGGGGACATAGGGACAGCTCTGCCAACACCAAGGGCAGGAGACAGTGCAGAGGACCTGCCTCACCCGCACCACCAGCACTAGAGGCTAAAGCACCCCAGCTCCTGCCTACAGGGCATGGAGTCACAGCATGGCCAGGCTGGAGCTCCATCAGCTTATCCTGAGGCTGGTCATGGTGGATGGCACTGGGCTCCAGCTTGGCCCACAGGGATGGCACGAGGGTTGCCCTAAACCCCAGTGTAAGGGGCTACACACCCCCCTCTCCGAGCCTCTGCCACAGGGCTGCAGTCATCTGGACAGCTCTGGACCCAGCAGGGCCTTGGCCCCTCCCATAGCAGTGGGTCCCAGCACAGTGACGCACATGCCACCTCCGCACGTTCCACCTGCACCTGCCTGGGTCCCTCCCTACCCCCTAGCCCTCTCATCGGGAGGGGAGCAGAGGCCCAGCCACCCCTGCTCGCTCTCCATCGCCCACATTATGGACCCCACACCCTTCCCACACCACTAATGGCACAGGGGTGGCGGGAGAGACAGTGCCAGGCTGCTTTCACTGTCAGGGACAGGGACAATGTCCCTGGGGCACTGATTTCCTGCTCAGCCAGTTTCCAATCTGGGACAGGGACACTGCCCCCAGCAGTGTCCTGTTTGTGTTTGTGCAGGCTGTTAGGCAATTTGTTTTCCCAAATTCCCTCTCTCTCCCTCAGCTGCTCCACTGGGAGACTTGTGGGCAAGAGCTCAGCTCCAGCCCCAGTGAGGCCAGAAAACCCCATGGCAGCAGGGCTGTGCCCTCCTCCACAGGAGCCAAGCAGGGCAGCTGCTCCGCATGGTGCCAATGGGGAAACCTCTGCTCCACGATACTCCAGATGCTGAAGGTTCACGCAGTTCAAAACCTCTCCACAAATCAATGATGATTCCCTTACGAGCTGGGAATCCAGTGTCAGCTTCCACTTAGTGGGGCAGCTGTACCACAGCCAGGTGTGTCTGCACAGCCCTGCAAGCTCTTCCCTTGCCCTTCGAAGTTCTCTCATCACTCTTCTAGCTCTCAGGGCTCTCCTCTCGCCCCTCCAGGCACTCCCTTTCCCTCTAGGAGTTTCCATTGCCCCTCAGGGTTCCCCCTGGTACCTGCATTGCTGAAGACCCAGGTGGAGACGTTGGCACCCGTGCTCATGATGTACTCCACATCCAGGCTGGCCTCCAACCCGGCCTTGCCACGGCCCTGGTGCCCCACTACCCGGTCCACCTGCGTGCGGTGAGCAAAGCTGCTGCCGAAGAGCTGCATGAACTCAGCCAGGTCCGCCTGGTGGAAGTACTGCTCCAGGAACTGCAGGACACAAAGTGACAGAATGTTTTATCTTGAAAAGAAAAGCTAAGATGTTGATCCTGACTTAGAAAGTTCCGCAGGACAGGTCAGTGCTACACCAGGTACTCCCAGCAGCTGCCGAGTGACCCCCAGCTGTTCCGGGACCCCCAGAGCAGCACCAATCCACAGGACTGCCCCAGCCCACGGGCCTTCACCCTGGGCAGCTCTGTTACCTGCGCGCAGGCCTGGCTGTTGTTGGGCAGGAGCCCCACGTCCCCCCTCGTCATGTTGTATCTCTGGCGCAGGACAGCCGGTGTCACACCCAGGTGGAACGATGCTCTCGCAGACCGCACGTCCTTCCTCGCCTCAGCTCTGCTGCCTGCCATGCGCTCCGCAGGGAACCGGTGCATCCCACCCACTGCAGCACAGCCCAGCGGGATGGGAAAGGCCATCAGGGCGGAGAGCTCCAGGAGAGCAGGACATGGCCCCTGGGCTCCCCCATCACCATCCACAGTCCCTGGGCTCCCCCGTCATTTTCCACAGCCCCTGGGTTTCCATCACTGTCCCCGTGTCCACATGGGCTGGCCAGCAGCAGGGCTCTGGGAGCCTAGTCCCACAGCCCCAGCCCCTCAGCCTCCCCACAGCCAAGGCTCAGCAGCCCGTGCCCCTGTGTGGGATGGCCACCAGAGCCCACGCGAGAGGGACCTGCGCAAGGGAGGTTTGTCCCCCCAGGAGCAGCTGCACCTGAGCACCGCAGTCTGATCTGTCCCAGCTGGCACATACCGAAGTCCAGGTGCTCTGCCAGCTCACGGGGGACAGCGTAGGGCAGTGGGGACCGTACCAGGCTGCGCTGGCCCTGCACATACCGGTGGAACTCTGCCCCAGGGAGCAGGCGCTCAGCCACACTGCGACACAGGGACAGACAACCATGGGATGAAACAACGGGACAGCCACCAAGAGATGGGACACGACTGGGAGATAGGAACAGCTACCACGGGACTACCAGAGTGGGTTCAAGACTTCAGGGCTCACCTTGCGGGCAGGTGACACTCCAGGAAGTCGAGAGTGGTGACACTCCAGCAGTCCTCCACTCCATGGCCTTGCAGCCACTTCAGCACTGTCAGCAGTGTGGCAGGGGATGGCTGCACCACGTCCCGCACCTGCTCCAGGGACAGGTACTGCCCTGGGAGGCACAAAGGGCTCAGACCCCCACACAGGTCCGGGTGTTCTGGGGCACACGGGTGCTCGGCCATTACCGTATTGGGGAGACCGGGGGTCCGAGACGGTCTCAACGAGGTGGGCGAGGTGGGCGGTGCCGCGCTGCCGCAGGGCGAAGGTGAGCTGCACCGGGTGTCCGGGGTCCACACGGCCGGCGTGGGCCCAGCCCGGGGGCACGCTGGGGGGGGAAAGGTGAGCGGGGGCGGCACCTGCGCCTCGTCCTGTCCCGTCCCATCCCACTGCCCCACACCTACCGGAACGGCTGGTCCCTCTCCAGCTCCAGCGCCAGCCCCACGGCACAGCTCCAGGCCGACGCGCACAGCGCCAGCACAGCGAGGATCCTCCGACACCTGCAATGGGCTCAGGGAAGCGCGGGCACCGGCACGGCCCCGGGAAACCGGGACTGACTGACTGACCCCCGAGAACCCGTCACGGGGAAGCCCCACCGGAACACTCCGAGCCCCCCTGACCCCCTTGAGTCCCAGCATTGGGGAACCCCGCCTGACACATGAGCCCTCATCACCGGGGAGCCCGTCTGACCCAACGTGGTCCCCGTTCCCCCCATGACCGGGGAGTCCCGTTTGACTGCCCAAGTTCCCGTCACCACCAACACCAGCGAGCCCGCCCAACACATGAGTCCCCAAGCCCGGGGATCCCCGCCCGCCTCGCCGAGTCCCCGGGCCCGGGCAGTCCCCCCGACCCCGTTACCCCAGCTCCATCCCGCCGCCTCCCGCCGGTCACGTGTGCGGGCGTGTGACTCCCGGCCACGTGGGGAGACCAAAACAGTATCACGTGATCGTCAGACCACGTGACGGGCGGACCGGGAGCACCGGGATGGACCAGGAGCACGGGGATGGACCGGGATCCCGGCCCAAATCTCCGGGCCCGGCGCCAGCCAACTGTCCCGGCCACTCGCCAGCGGGCTCCGGGCACGGTCCCGGCGGAGAGACACCCACCCCTGCCTTCTCCGGCGGTCTGGAGAGGCGGCCCGGGCACGGCACCGGCTCCACCCCACCCGCCCCGTTCCCATCCTTGTCCCGGGGCGCCGCGAGGCCATTCCCAATCGGGAACGTTCCCCGGGACGGGGATTGCGGCCGAGGGTCCATATCGGGGTCCCGTGCTGGTGGGGCGTACAGGCGCTCCGTGCGGGAGGAGCACCGGCTGGGCAGGGGCGGTGGCCGGGCATGGCCGTGGGGCAGCGGGAGCCCGAGAAGAGCGTGGGCACACCCCGCGTGTCCGGGGCGCCACGGGCCGACCTCGCCGCCCGGCACACCGCGGGCACGGGGCGCTGCTGCACCCGATGTCGGTCGGTCGGGGCGGGCACGGGGCTGCGGGGCTCGGAGGAGCCGAGACCTGATCCTGCTGGAGGAACTGGAGGGGCCAAGGGACGAGAGTCAGGTCACACGCTGCATTCCGCAGCTCCGGCAGTTCCCAGCTGTTTTCCTGTTTCTGCAGAGCTGAGTCTAGGCCAGGAAGAGACGGGCAATGGGAAAAGCAGCTGCGTGGCCCCGGCCGCCCTGTCCATGCTCTCGCTCCCGCCGCCCCGGCCGCAGACGGAGGGAGGGACCGGCCACCGGGGCTGCACCCTCCAAGTCCAGCTGGTCCCAGCTTGCAGGAGAACTCTAAGTGGGATGGGATTTGTAGGGGATCATGTCCCGGACCCGTCTGGCCTGCCGGGATTAGGGCTCCCAGACAGAGCTAATCGCGCTAACGAGCATCTGCCGCCGGTCTGGAGGGTCCAGGGAGCACCGCGGGCCCCGTGAGCTGGAACCCCGCTTGCCTGGGCACGCTCGTGTGCTATTCCCGCAGACGGGGTGTATCCCTGCTCCGAGCAGCCGGGTTTTCCTGAGGTCGGGAATGCCTGGTGAGGACAGTGGCACCGAGGGCATTCTGTTGGTCCCGGCCCCGGTGTGCTTCGGTAGGGAGCTGGAAGGGGTCGGGGTGGGGATAAAGGAGCAGAGGGTCCCCAGGAACACAGTCAGGGAGGTGGGGCTCTCCCCAGCTCATGCTAACCCCCACGGTGTGAGGGGCCCCGCTGGAACTTAAGAGATAGCAGCCCCTCTCCCAGCCCTGTCAGAGTGGGGGACAGAAGCTGCTCTCCTGGTCCTAGGGCAGTGTCGGGCGGGGTGGGACATGCCCTGGGCAGGGGGTGAACCCTGCAGAGCAGGTTGGGGCTGTGCAGGACTTGCTATGGAGTGTTGGGAACTGAGAGCTGAGGACAGAGGGAGCAGTGTGGTTTGGGGAGCAACAAAAGACAGGGTGGAAGCAACAGGTCACATGTAGGTATCTGATGGTCAGTGTGTGGGTCTAGCCATTTCCCACATGAGACAGCTGCACAGTTGCTTCTGGTTCACAAACTCCTGAACTTTCACAGGGTTGGGGGGACTGTTCAGTGCAGGGGTTGTGTGGAGTCAAGACACACAGTTTGGAGATCAGCAGAGTGTGTCTGTCACTCAACAGGGATGAGCAGAGCTGAAGTTACTGGGCAGACTGGTGGTATCCCCAAGATTTCCAGTGTGTGTCTGCAGGTGCTGGTGGCCATGATGTGGGATGGAGCCGTGGCCTCAGGGGCTCGTATGTCCAGGTGTCCTCAGTGGGAATCCTGGGAACATGGGATACCCATTGGGCAGATGGCATGTCCGAGCCCAGTTGCTGCAGCTCTGGGTCCCTCCACAGCTCTGCCCACTGCCCCCACCAGAGCAAGGGCAGTGGGCCAAGCTGGGCCAGCCCCTGGTGTGTGGGACCAGCTGTGTGTACATGTGGACACACATCTCTCACAGCTGTGTTTGGGCATGCCCATAGGCACACATGCTCAACCTTGCTGCTGGACAACCCCAGGTCACGGCCCTGCTGCAGTCTTGCCAGCCTCTTGGAGCAGGGACTTTGCAGGATGCAGCCATGGACATGGGTGCCAAAGCCTGGCCAGGCCTGTAGTCCATGGCATGCTGCTGGCAGCTGAGCCACATTCTGGTCCCTCTATGACACAGGTCTGTCCCCGACTTTGGAGACATGGTGGCAGCCTGGAGCGATCCCATGGCAGCAGGGATGGGGCCAAGTCCATACAAACACGTGTGGTTTATTAAGGCATTTTTTGAGAAGTTGGCACTTGGGTCCAGGCTGCGCCAGGCGGCCCCTGCGCGGCCGTGGGCAGCACCGGTACATGCAGCTCCGCGAGACACGATACAAAAGGTACAAACGAGTAAAAACAGGAATCGTAGTACAATGTGTAAAAATAAATAACTGGGAGCTTAGTGACCCCAACCCAAAGTGGGGTGCGTGTGTCTGACCCTTCCATGGGATGTGCAGGGTGATCTGTCTGTGTCCCTGTCCCAGACGTGCAGTGGGAGCTGGGCTGTGTGAGCAGCCTGGGCAAAGCAGGACCAGGGGGCACAGGGCACCCCCCAGAGTGCTCCCGCAGGGCCCAGGGAGCTCAATGTATTCCCACAGTGCTCGTGAGTAGGAAAGGGAGGGGATGGGGGTGCCCACCCCGAGCGCCTCTGTGGACTGTCCCTGTGCCAAGGTAGAACTCTCTCCCTCTCATAACCCTTCAGGTCCCTGTGGGTCCCAGGCAAAGTGGCCATGACCCTGTGCCCCCTCAGTGCCCCTGTCACTGCTGCAGATCCCTGTCCCCTCTTATTGCCCTGTGCCCAGGGCAGCATCTGGGACCTACTAGCATATGCACTGTGGGACTGGGGTGCAGCACTAGGGATCCCCATGGTGTAGGGACCCCCAGCAGCACAAGGGGGGTGGGAGGATGGCAATGACGGATGAGGCTGCAGCCACAGATACTTCTTCATGGGAAATGGGCGGAACAGGCAAAAGCGATGCATTTGGAGCTGCAGCAAGGACATGCTGGGTCTGGGGAACGTGTGATGGGAAGAAACTTCTCTCAGCCCCTGCTCAGGTGTAGGGTGTCCTCCCTGACCCCTAAACACGCTGATGCCCAGACTGACTGTGAATTTGGGGCTGCTGCAGGGCTCCCTGTGCTCTGCTCCCGCCCTTGCTCTGGAGCCATGACTGTGTGGGGGTCACAGCAGCAGGACCCTCAGCTGCACTCCCAGGGCCCATGACACGTGGCTGCTCCCTGTGAGCAGATGTGGGCTCAGGGTGAGCTCCACTGCATGCTGAGCCCGGTGTGAATGTGATGCCAGCCCTATGGCCAGCTGTATATAGTGCTGGGAGGGGATGGGGACCGGCCCCATTGCAGGGGGCTCTGTCCCATGCTCACAACATGCATGACAGGGGTGCAGAGCAGTCCTGCACAGGGAGCTGGGGCCAGGGATGGGGGCTTCTGGCACCTGCCCACGTTCTGGAGGTGGCCCCAGTGGCCCAGACAGCAGTCATGCAGCAGGGCCCCAGTGTCCCCACTGTGGCTGTAAGAGAATACACTGGCTGCCACCATGCCAGCTTCAGGCCATGTGGCTTTTTGGGGTATCCCCTCCCACCCGCACCCCTACACCTGCAGGCTGCCCACCAGGCCTGAGGCAGGTGGAGGTCACAGCAGCCATCACTGCTGCTCCTGGGGCTGGGTTGTCCCCATCAACTCACACAGCTCTGCCAGCCCCACTGCACTGCCTATGCCTGGACACTGTCCCTGCTGGGACCCCTGACCAGAGAGGCACCTGGCCCCAGGAACAGGGCTCCCACACTGAGCAGGGCACTTGCCTCCCTTCCTTGGACCAGAGGAACAGCTCCCTGCAGCTCTGGGCAGGAGATCCCCTGGAAGCGTCACCTGCACCACAGGTGGTGGTAGGACTGGAGAACCCCCAAAGGCTCCCCTGTCCCAGTCCAGACACGGACAGGTAGCAGGATACTGGCACTGCCGTCTCCTTCTACCAGATCCAGCCATGGGGTGGGTGTCCCCTCCTGGTCAGGGGGCAGGTTCAGCCCCCTGTCCCTATAGGCAGCACAGGCAGATGGGCAGGCAGCACACCTGCCGTGAGGCATCATCCCCCTGCTCTGGGAGCTCCTAGGGAAAGGGATACCAGGGGCAGTGCAGGGTCCTCCCATGCACCCGGGCTGCTGCATGACCCCAGGGCTGGAGAGGGCAGGGTCTGGGTCTGTAGTCCCCAGCCCAGTACCCCTCTGCTCCCAGCCACTCCCAGAGCACTGAGTACCGTGATGTACCATCCTGCCCAGCGCTGATCCAAGACACTGTGAACAGCACATGGACCATCGCCCCGGGGTGCCAGCACTGGGGTCAGCAGTCTGTAGAGCACCAACCAGTGAGGGGGTCTGCCAGACACAGGGAGGGACGGGGGCCACAGCCTCAAAGGACATGGGCACCCACAGCCCTCCGGGGTCCAGGCCAGGTGCAGTGCTGGGAGCAGGAGGAGCACCTGTGTGAGCAGGCCTGGGCTGGGCCCTGCTCCAGCCCCATGGCTCTGGGCTGGGGCAGAGGAGTCCAGGGGCCCAGCTCTAAATCCTGAGCTCGGCCTCCTCGGGGGGCTCCAGCGAGTGCTCAGCGCTGATGGTGGAGGCCGATGGCCCCTGCGAGATGCCAAAGGGCGAGACCACGGGGGAACGGGCAGCCAGTGGGGACAGCGACGGGGAGAAGCTGGGCGACATGGCAGAGGACGAGATGGAGCCCTCGTGGCTGATGGGTGAGCGGCGCAGGGAGGATGGGTGTGGGAAGGTCCTACCCGGCGGTGGCTTGGGGGGCACGGACTTGGCACCTGGATGGGCCACTGAGGTGATGAGGGGCGGAGGGTCAATGCGGGGCTTGGGCTCTGCCTTGGGCTTGGCCGGGAAGGGCTTGCGCAAGGAGCTCTCATCCTTGAGGCGGGCAATCTCTGTGAAGACGCTGGCCAGCGGCTGGAACTGGGGGCACCAGTTCAGCAGGTAATCCCAGTTGTAGCTGCCGCGGAGCTCCTCGTCACTGGCCACAATGGCGGTGAGTGAGCCATCCACGGAGGGTTTGCCATCCTCCGGGAAGGCATAGTCCTGGGGCTGTGAGGAGACACTGAGGCCGCAGCGGACACCCAGGAAGGCGCTGCCCCCCCCATCCTCACGGTACAGCTGCAGGGGTGGCCCTGGCAGCAGCAGCCCAGAGCCCTTCTTGCTCTTGAACCACTGGGCACCCTCCAGCACGGTCGGCTCGCAGGAGATGTCAGAGAGCTGGTCAGCATCCTGCTGGATGCCAGAGTCAGGACCACGGGCAGCAATGTGCTCCTGCATGGAGGCCGTGATGCTGGCCACACGCGGGTACTCGTTGATCATCCGGATCTCATCATCCTCAGCAGCTTCAGCAGAGCCACGGCCACTGGAGTGCGAGGGGTCTAGTGAGCCACCCCGCGTGTAGGGCCCTGCCGGCTCAGCCCCATACCCTGGCAGTGCCTGGTGGTAGATGTGCTCAGCCCCGGGCAGTGCTGGCTCCTCACGGCCCATCTTCTGCAGGGACCCGCTCTGTGTGCGGGTCAGCACCCCATCCCCCTCTGCCTTCTTGCGGCCCCGGCGCTGCCGGGAGCGCACCAGTGCCAGCACGATAGCCACAGCAGCCAGCACCACCACGACACCCAGCGAGGCGGCCACAGCCACCAGCAGCAGATTGAGGTCGGGAGCCAGGCCAAAGGAGGTGTGTGTGACATCGATGGTGACTTGTGCAGAGGTGGTGCGGGAGGTGGGCAGGGGGCTGCGTGCCTGCACCTCCAGGTTCATCTCCCGTGGCTCCCTCTTGGCACGCCCAGCCCCGGCCTGGGGCTGGCTGTCCATGCGCAGGTAGATGGTGCCTGTGGTCTGGTTGATGCCAAAGTACGGTGAAGGCTTTGCCAGGGCATACAATACAACGCCATCAGCCCCCTCATCCTCATCCGTGGCCAGCACCCGCCCAATGCTCTGCCCTTTGTGTGCACCCTCGGGCACCTCGAAGTTGAAGGAGGGGCTCAGGAAAATGGGGTCATACTCATCCTCCCCCGTCACCAGCACCCGCACAGTCACTGTGGCAGAGGCATTGCCAGCATCAATGGCCCGAACCAGGAGCTGGAAGGCTTTGACTCGCTCATAGTCAAAGGTGAGGCGGGAGCGCAGCTCCCCAGAGCTCCTGTTGACAGCAAAGGCATCCTGGCTGTCCCCCATGGCAGGGTCCCCCACTGCCTGCTCCAGCACCGTGTATCCCAGCTCCCCGAAGGTGCCAGTGTCGGCATCGATGGCACGCAGTGTGGTGACCAGTGTGCCGGGTGGCTGGTTCTCCCGGATGCTGGTGCTCAGCACCTCTACGGGGAAGTATGGCTTGTTGTCATTAACATCCTTCACCTCGATGGCCACAGGGACCAGTGCAAAGTGCCCACCCGGTGTGTCCGTGGCACGCACCACGAGTGTGTGCAGTGCCTGGGCCTCCCGATCCAGCGGCCGCACCAGGCTCAGGGCCCCCGTGCTCTCGTGCAGCTGGAATAGCCCATGCTGGTTGCCTGAGCTGATGGTGTAGTGTACATGGCCACGTGGCCCTGAGTCGGCATCGTGGGCCACCACACGCAGCAGCTCGGTGCCGGCCGGAGCGGCCTCGCTCACAGTCGCACGGTACTCGGCCCGGGCAAACACGGGTGGGTTGTCATTGACGTCCCGCACGGTGATGAGCACGGGCACGGTGGTGCTGTGCTGGGGGAGGCCCCGGTCAGAGGCTGCCACAGTCAGGTTGTACACCGGGATGGTCTCAAAGTCCAAGGGCTCCACAAGCACAAGGGCTCCCTGTGTACGGAGCTGCCCCTTGGCCCAAGCCACCCGGCTCTCCACCTGGAAGGCATTGCCACCATTCCCACTGACAATGGTGTAGTCAAAACCAGCGTTCTCTCTGGAGAGGTCAGCATCACCCGCCTCCAGCGTCAGCACAGTGGTGCCTGGGCGCAGGTCCTCAGGGATGCTGGCATTGTAGTGTGGCTCCTGGAAGCGTGGGCTGTGGTCATTCACATCCAGCACCTGGAGCTGCACTGTGGCCCAGGATGAGAGGCTGGGAGAGCCATGGTCATGGGCCTCCACCACCAGATCCAGGGTGGGCTGGCTGGCATCAAACTCCATCTGCCGGGTGGTGAAGAGCGTCCCTGTGGGGCACAAAGCCAGGGTCAGAGCCAGGGCCAATGGGAGTTGGGACAGATGTTGGGGTATCAGCTGGAGGAACAGGTGTTGGGACACTGTGGCAGGAGCATTTGATGGCCACCCCACCATGTCTGCCTCACCAGCCACTCCAGAAAGTGACCTGGTGAGGGATTCAGCAGGGCCAGCATGGGGTCAGCCCCCTCCACAGGCACCCCCAGAGTGACCCACGAGAGGGGCCCAGAGAGCACCAACCCTACCTACCATTGCTAGGGTCAATGGCAACATCAGGGCTGGGCACAACCAGGCGGAAGGTGATGTCCCCGTTGCTCCCTGAGTCCGGGTCAGTTGCACTCATGGTGAGGATGATGCTGCCAGCAGGTGTGTGCTCAGGCAGCAGCACCTGAAGAGTAGGAAAGCCCAGTCAGTGTCCAGTTCCCCCCACCCTAGAGCCCCAAGCATGGCCGGGACAAGATCTGGGATTGGCCAGGCAGCTATAGCCAAGGAGGCCAGGGCAACCATAACCAAGGTGCCTGTGCTCCCAAAGCCTTCAAGCATCCCTGGGGCTCCCCAGCCCCTTGGCTGGGCTCTAGAGCTGCAGCACACACTTCTCAAGACAGCATTCACCAGGGACCTGCCCATGTGACATCAGGTCTCACTACAAACATTTATCCAGGCTGTGGTTCACCTCCCACTCCCTCTGGCCTCCCCATTGTGCCCATCCATTCCAGCTGGAATCCTCTGCCATCAGTTGTGCCCCTCACAGGGGCTGGTCCTGGGGTCACTTGCCTTGTTTCAGCCCCTTCTACACCACAGTGACAGCACAAGGGGTGTCAAGATGTGGATGGGAGTCAGGAATTAGGGCCAGGAGGGGCTCAGACCCATCCTCTGTGCTTTGTAAGGTCAGGTGAGCCAGGGAGGAGCCACAGAGGGCCCGTGCGGAATGCCCCATGCTGCCTGGCACACCTGGTACACAGTACCTGATAGAAACTCTGGGTGAAGGTGGGCGCATTGTCATTCACATCCTCCACGAGGATGGTGAGGTTGGCCTCGGTCTCGTGGCGTGTGTCAGAGGCACGCAGGGTGAGGGTGTAGTGGCTGCACTGCTCATGGTCCAGTGGCCCCGTCAGGGCAACGCGGCCCCCGTAGCGCAGCACCCCAAAGGTGCCCACTGCATCCCCCTCCAGCAGCAGCGTATAGGAGAGTGCTGGGCCTGAGTCCACGTCATTCCCAGTCAGCTGGGCTATCTGGGTGCCCAGCAGTGTGTCTGTGGAGAGTAGAGATGTGAGCAAGAAGCCCCATCCCCATGGAGCACACCTGGCTCACCTGGTGGGAAATCAGTTCAGTCCAGAGCCTGAGCACCAGAGAGAGGGGGAGATACCATGGGAGAGGAAGATGCCAGGGGAAAGTCTTGGGGGCTTGGCAGGGCATGTGATGGTGGGCACGGGCACATGGCACACTGGCTGAGGACTGTGAGCAGGCAGGGCATGTGTCTGTAGCCAGAGCCCTGGCAATGGGGCAGTAGCCTGGACTGAGCTGGGAATTCACATGGCTCACTCAGGACACAGCCGCAGTACAGGGGTTGTGCCAGAGAGCCTGGGGGCTCAGCCAGAAGGTCAATGTGATCCAACCCCAGGCAAGGACCAGACTGGCCTGCCTGGGGTTCCTCCCCCCAACCCTGGTGCGCATTATAGCCCAGCTCCAGCCCTCGGTGCCGCAACACTCACTCTCAGGGACACGGACTTCCCAGGGTACCGGGATGGTGGGGCTGTTGTCATTGACATCCATCACTACCACGGTCAGTGTGGCTGAGCCCACAAGTGGTGGTGTCCCTCGGTCCATCGCTGTCACCACCAAGCTGCAGGCAGGCACGAGGGTCAGATGTGTGCCCACACGTGTGAGGGAGCACCTCACATGGGAATAGGGACATGCATTGCACCTGGGACATGCACTGTAGGTGTGCATAGGGCTGGAGCATATGCATGTGGTGGGGAAACCACACACAGCAGCTGAGTGTCTGGGATGATGGATCTGTGAGGAGCATTCATTCCCTAGACGTGTCTAAGGAAAGACTGGTCATCACATTTAGTGCCATGGTCTAGCTGTCAATGTGGTGATTGGTCATAGGCTGGACTCAATGATCTCAGAGGTCTTTTCCAAACTAATTGATTCTGTGTTTCTGTGGTCTGAAGGGCACGTGCATGGAGAGTATGTGTGGGGCAGTGGATGTGGGTACATGGAGAGCATGACGGGGCAGAGCAGCAGGCGTATGCACTCCTAAGGCATGTGTTGGAGTCTAGAAGGTGTGTGGGTACAGGCAGATCACGTTGCAGGGTGCAGGCAGGTGTCTGAGACTCTACTGGCTGCTAGAGAACACTTGGAGCCTCTCTGGAATGGCAAGGGGTGTGTGGATGGAAGGAATGCCTCAGATCCCTGTCGTAGATAAACTACCACAACCCTCCACACCAGGGGACAGGGCAGAGAAACTCACAGCCACTGGGGCAAGTGTTGGAGGGAGAAAATGGCCTGGGGGCTGCACCTGAGCCAGGTGTGTGAGAAAGGGCAGGCGAAGCCTCAGATTCTCAATGCTTGCCAGCATTTCAGATATGTGTGGCCAGAGGGGCTGAAATTGTTCAGAGCATGCACACATGGTGAGGAGCCCAGAGGGCCTGGTTGTATGCAGGGGACATCTGGGGGGCTCAGAGTAGTGTAGGGACTTGGAGCCATGTGGCAGGACACAAGGCTGCTGTGCTCAGAGGTGGTAAGTGATGGAGCAGATGTAGTGTGGATTAAGCAAGCAGGAAGGGGAATGGATGAGCCCAGGGTCCCCTCACAATCTCCTCAGCTCTGCAGAGACCCAGCTGGGCCATGCTTGGGCTCATCTTGACCATCTGCCTCCCTTGCCCTCCATTCCCACACTCACACTGACCTTCAGCTCCTGCTGCTTGGCAGAGTCATTTCACAGCCAGGTTGGGACAGCTTTGGCAGCACCAAGGACAGGGTCCCCCATGCCCCAGAGCTGTGCTGCACAGCTCTGCCCCATCCTTGCACCCCCCAGTCTGGCTGCACTCACCGGGTCTGGGACCAGATTTCCCTGTCAAGGATGGCAGCGGTGGTGATGGTGCCAGTCTGAGGGTCGATGTGGTACAAGTCTGGCATTGGCAGGGACTGGTTGATGGCGTAAGTCACCTGCCCATTCGCTCCCTGGTCCAGGTCATCTGCCAGCACCTGAAAGGCCACATGAGATTCAGCTGTGGAGCCTCTGAGGCAGGACCTGTATGCAAGTGCCAGCCCCACGCCCAAGTAGCCCCCACTCCCTCACCCTGGCCAAACTAGGGCTCAGGTGCCCCTATTTGTGTCCCAGCCATACCTGGATGACAGGTGAGTCGTAGCTTTGTGATTCCCAGATGAACGCCACATAGTTCTGCAACTGGAAGCGGGGCAGGTTGTCATTTACGTCCTGGAGGTTGAGGTTTATGGCCATAAAGCTGAAGGAAGCCATGGTCTCTGCCTGGATCACCAGGCGCAGCCGAGGGCTAGCCTCGAAGTCCAGACTGCTGGAGTCCTGCACTGAGATGGCACCTGGGAGGAGAAACAGCAGGATGGGGGAGTGAAGAGGGGGGAGATGCACTAGCATGTCCACCCCTCACCCATCCATCCATCCATCCATCCATCCATCCATCCATCCATCCATCCATCCATCCATCCATCCATCCATCCATCCATCCATCCATCCATCCATCCATCCATCCATCCATCCCTCCACTCATTCCTTCTTCCATCCATCTGTCCCTCTGTCCATCCATTCTTAGACAGGACAGATACAGAGAGCCCTTCCAAGCCCTTCCTACACTGGCAGCTTCTCATTGTCCCCAAGAGCTGCTCTGGGTGATAGATTCCACACCTTCCTGAGGACAAGCACCTCCTGCTGACATTATGGCATGCAACAGTCCTTCCACCTGGAGACTCCTCCAGAGGTGTGGAGCAGAAAGAGCTGTTCCTACCATGACACAAGCTCATCCAGCTTCAAGCCAGTCACCTCCCCGCAGCTTTGAGTCCAGTCAGAGCCTTGCAAAGGGCTCTGAGGACAGACACCCACTGCCACCCACCTGAGCCATGGACATCTTGGGTGCTGCAGCAGCAAGGTGTTGCTGTCCCACCCAGGAAGAAGGAGGGCAGCCAGCAGAATGTACTAAACCAATTGGCAGCATTCCTACAGGTACATATTCACATGGAATGAGAAGGAACCAAGCTCCTATAGCTGAATTCCTGCCCCAGCAGTCCTGCAGAGCCTCTCTGCAGCCCATTCCAGCATCCACATGAAACCAGCAGCTGAACCACTCCAGCTGCAGGGATGCAGTGTCAGCATTTGGAACAGCTGTGTGGCCCTGGATAAGCCTGGCCTGTGTAAGAGCTCTGCCACCAGCTTTGCCTGGGGATGTAGTGACAACAGTTCCAGAGTACACAGTGAACCAGGCCACATGTCCAAGAGTGGACATGGGTGGCAGCTGCCCAGACAGTGGCCTGGTTTGGGGAACAGCCACATCTTCACCTCCTGCCGCCTGCAGGCTGGGAGCTGGCTGCACTGCCATCCCCCTGCTGCACCCCACTGCCTCTGTAATCCTGCTGGACAGCTGGCACAGGGCAGGTGTCAGGTCCATGCCAGCCCTCCTGGCCTCCTCACTTCTCCAGCCCTCCATGTCCAGCTGCAGCACTGACCCCTTGCCTCAGGAGAAGGCAGGGAAGCATCACAGATAGGCACCTGGGACTCTCAGACAGACATGTTTTAAGGGAAAAATTCTGTATTCTGGATGCTTTGCTGAGGACAAGGTTTGCTCAATGGGATGAAGTGGCATTGCCACAGTGACCATGCAGATCCAGGACATGCCCAGGGTGTTCTGAAAGCCATGGGCACACATGGCTCAAGCAGGGACATGACAATGGGATGCAAAGGGACAGGGATGATGGGGAGTGGTTCTGTGAACCCATGGCAGTGTGCCATGCAGTTCAGTGTCACACACTGTGCAGCAGAGTCCTGCTCACACAACTCCACTGCCATGAGACGCTCACTTCCAAACATTAGCCTCACACAGACCCACTCCTGCTGCTACAGCAGGAAGTGTGCATCTCAGGCCCCTCATGACTCTGTGGGGCCGTGGCCCTATGGAGGCTGAGACCCTTTCATGGGATGCAGGGGGCTGGCCTGGCCTTCCTGCAGTGCTGTGCTGCGGTGTGGAGGGGTGTGCAGTGGAACAAGGGGGGCCATATGGTGGCTGAGGGTATGTGTGGTGACAGAGAGCTGCTACAGGCACCCTTATGTCAGACAGGCTCTTCTGCATGGCTGAGCATTGCCTGCTGTGTCCACAGGCAACTGGCAGTGGCCAGTACTTAGTCATGTTGCTGAAGGATGCACCGTGCTCTGCCACGGGTGGCTCACAAACACATGCACAGTGGCCATGGGCTGAAGAGGGCACAGGCACAGTGTCAGTGAGACCTCTTGGGTCCTGTCCCAGACTCAACCACCCTGTGAGGCACAGGAATATGGGGCTTTCACAAGAAGCTCCAGCTGGATGTTTGGACTCTGATGACTGACTTTCTCCTGTCATGGAATCCCAGACTGGTTTGAATTGAAAAGGACCTTTAGAGGTCATCTAGTCCACCCTCCTGCCACCGGTAGGGACACCTTTCCTATCCCAGGTTGCTCCAAGTCCCCTCCAATCTGACGTTGAACACATCCAGGGATGGGGGAGCCACAGCTTCTCTGGGCAACCTGTGCCAGGGTCTGCCAACCCTCACAGGGAAGAATTTCTGACCTATATCCCATCTAATCCTGCTGAGGTTTTGGGGAAAGGTCCACTTATGGGGGACTACAATAGCACTGGGAGCAGTGCTAACAGCCACTGGACATTGACAGGGCAGTGTCCATGTCCCAGTACCAACACCTCTCAACTAACAGGTACAGAGCTATGGGCAGTGTTCCTGTGCCCTGGGGTCCTCTGAGCAGCCAAGCAGGCATGGGCAGAGCTCCCTAGGAGTTCCTGGAGGTGTACCTGAGCTGGGCTGAATCCGGAAGGCGTTCCTCTCATTGCCGCTGATGATGCTGTAGGTGATGCGCCCTGAGGAGCCCCCCATATGCACAGCCTGGACACTCGCCACTGCAGTGCCTGGGAGAGCAAAAAGGTGTGAAGGGACAGCAGAGCCTATGGGCAGGTGGCAGAGGATCAGAGCCACGTGTAGCAGAGCATGCTGTACCACAGGAGCACCACTCTGACCAAGGACGTTGCTCACAGGGCACACGAGTTCTAATTGTAACATTGGGCTGGGAGCCTGGAGTTGTGGCACCTGTCCATGGCCCCTCTGTGGTCTGTAACCCTGGAGACCTTCCAGGAGCACCTGGGCACCTGTGGCTGCCTACAGTGATCTGAACACCCTGAAACCAACCCACAGGGACACCACCCTGACCAGTCTGGGCACCAATCAGATCCGCTGTCCCTTGCATCTGCTCAAAGCATAATGGGGCTTCCCCCGACACTGCAGTGCTCCCTGGTCTGAGTTCCCCACAGTGCTGCTTCCACCTCTCCTCCCACCCTATCCCATTCCATCCCAGCGCTCACTGTCACTGCCAGTGGGTACCTGGGGCAGCATTTTCAGCCAGGGCGACATCACTGGTGCTGCGGGGAAAGCGCAGCCCCCAGTATGGTTCCTCCTGCACGTGGATCACCACCACTCCTGTGGAGGAGAGCGCTGGCTGCCCCAGGTCTGTGGCCAGGACAAAAAGTGTCCGCTGGCGCTGGCTGAGCGAGCCCAGGGGCTGCAGCAGCTGGATGTCCCCCGTGTAGGAGTTGATGGCAAAGGCAGAGCTGGGAGTGGTGAGTCGGTACAGGATGGATGCATTGGCACCTGCGTCCCTATCCTCGGCCTTCATGGTGGCCACCACCTGTTTGAGTGGCGTATGGTGGGACAAGTTGACGGTGAGCGGGCTGTGCAGGAAAGCTGGGGCATGGTCATTGACGTCTCGCACCGTGACGGTGACACGCACAGCCGTGCTCTTGGGCTCCCACGGTGCTGCATCCACTGCCTTGGCCAGGAAGCTGTAGCTGGGCTGACGCTCCCGGTCCAGCGCCTGGGCACTCCGGATGCGCCCGCTCTGTGGCTCCACCTGGAACATGCCCAGCGACTCGTTGCCCAGGTAGTAGGAGACCTGCCCGTTGGTGCCCTCATCTGGGTCCTTGGCCACCAGCTGTAGCACCAGGGCACCAACTGGCAAGTCCTCTGGCACCTCCACTGCGTAAGTGGCCTGAGTGAAACTGGGCGTGTTGTCATTGAGGTCCAACACCTTCACAGTCACTGACATGGTGGCACTGCGTGGTGGGGAGCCATGGTCCTGCACCACCACACTGAGGCTGTAGGAAGCAACTTGCTCCCGGTCCAGGGCACGTGCAGTGGAGAGGACACCAGAGATGGGGTCTAGGCTGAAATCTTGCCCAGGATCTCCACCTGGAAGAGAAAAGGAGGAATAATGAGGCAGCATGACTATGACTGTGACAAGGAAGACCCTGGACAGCATGAAGCCAGTCACCATGTGGTCTGGTTGGGTGGGATGAGTAAGCCCCAGTCTGACCAAACCTCCTTGGGTCAGGTCCATGTGAAGAACTGACTGCAACCACTCACAGGCCAGTGCTGCTGCCACGGGAGGTCCCCAGATAATGTGTGGCAGGATAGAGCAGAGATCTCACTTTGCAACCTGTGAATTCACAGGTCAGAGCAGCCAGGAGAGATGTGGAACTGGTCTAAGCCTGGGGAATCAGATATGAGCCTGGGGAATGACAAGAAGAGCCTGTCCAGACCTTGGGATGCTCTTTACTGGGGACAGAGAAACTTGAAGGCTGAGAGGTGGCAACAGTGCCATGGGGTTTGGAGCAGGAGAGAACTGAGGTGGAATGGGACCTGCTGCAGGTGATGGCCCCTGAGCCAGAGGAACACAGGAAAGACCATCCTTACCCAGTCCCACATTCCCAGTGTGCCTCACCTGTCACTCGGTATTCCAAGCGCCCATTCTCTCCACTATCAGGATCGGTGGCACGTAGGGTGTAGAGAGCCACACGGCTCTGATTCTCGGGAACCTCCACGGAGCAGGACTCGCTCTCCAGCTGTGGTGTGTGGTCATTCTCATCCCCCACTGTGATCCGTACGGTGGCCTTGGCAAGGCTGGGGGGCAGCCCAGCATCCTGTGCGTACACTGCAGGACATGGGAGAGTGCTGCTGGCCGCCCTGCCCACCAGGAGCTACAGCCTCGGTGCTCACATGCCAACACCCAGGCATGGGAACACTGGCATTCCTGCACCTTCAAACCACCACACAGAGCTGCTGTGCCCCACAGACCCCTCTCCCTCCCTATGGCCTGCCCTCCCTGCAATGCTCCCCAGCCCAGCAGCAGGGAGCCTCCACCTTCTCCCCCAAGCCCCTGCCTGCTGCCCCCCATCACCTACCCGTCAGCACATGTTGCTCCTGCTCCTCCCGGTCCAGGGGACGTGTGGTGACAATGAGCCCTGTCTCTGGGTGGATGGAGAATGGCCCCCCAGAGAGACCCCCATAAGACACCTGCCCGTTGGCACCTGCAGGGAGGAAGGAGGTCTGACAGCAGCCCCAGTGCCTCGTTCAGCTCCCAGAACTACATCTCTCCACTCTCAGATCCCACCCAGGGCTCACAGGCTGTGAAAGAGGGTGGGCTCACTCTCTGGAGAAAGAGAAGTGTATAGGGGTCTAAGTCCAGCCCAATTGATGGGGGACCAGATGGGCCAAGGAACTCACACAGAACAAAGACCACTGGCCAGGGGAGCAGAGAGAACCACAGTCCTGGTTCCATTCTCAGCCTCTACCAGGACTCAGCCCATCTCCCACCCCTAGACCAGGTGCTGATCAGGTCAGCCAGGCTCTCCAGACCAGCAGAAGCAAGCAGGGTGTGCCCAGTCCTGGGGCTGCATCTCCACGTGGGGCCTGACCAAACTGGGCAGCTCACCCTTGCCTGTGTCCTCACCCAGATCCCGGTCCGTGGCCAGCACCTGCAGCACTGGACTGCCAGCTGGCAGGTTCTCCATGACATGGGCTTCATACTCGGGTTTCTCAAAGGCAGGAGCCTCATCATTGACATCCAGCACCAGCACAGTCAGAAGCTGTGTGGCGGAGCGGCGCGGGAAGCCGTGGTCCATGGCCACCACCGTCAGGTTGTGCTGTGCCACCTCCTCCCGGTTCAGGGCCCGCACGATGGAGAGTGCACCTGTGGGCACAGCAGAGGGGTGAGCTGGGACCGGTAGCACTAGAGCAAGCTGGGACTAGGCACCGGGGCTGATGGCTCTCAGGAGAGGTCTGCTATGAGGCTGCAGGCACCGGGGTCTGCTGGGACAGCTGGGTCTCAGAGACCAGCAACACTGTCCCAAACAGATACTGTGCTTGGGGCTCCCTGCACCCCCAATCTCCCTCCTCTGGGCTCCCCAGCCCATGATCTCCTCTCACACACCACGTAATATCCCCATGTAGCTCTGCACCCTCCTCAGCCTCTGTGTTCCCAGTGTCCCTGCCGCTACCCCTGCACACTCCCAGCCCTCACCAGTGCTGGGATTGAGATGGAAGCGGCCGTCACCATTGCCTGCTCGCACGGAGTAGCTCACACGTCCATTCTCTCCCAAGTCACTGTCCTGGGCCACCACGTGCAGTGCCACAAAGCCCGTGGGCTGGTCCTCCATGATGCTGACGGAGGACGGGGAGAGGAAGACCGGCGCATTGTCGTTCTCATCGGTCACAAACACACGGGCCGTGACAGCAGCTGAGCGGCGCTGGCTGATGTTGCGGGCCTGGTCCGTGGCCTCCACCACCAGCAGGAAGGAGGCAGCAGCCTCCCGGTCCAGGCCTTGGCGCAGAGTCAGCTGCCCCGAGCGGCTGTCGAGCTGGAATGGGGCCCCGGGGGGCTCCAGGTGCAGCAGGGCATAGCGCACCTGGCTGTTGGGGCCTACCCCATCCCCATCCAGTGCCTGGAAGGTGAAGATGGAGGAGCCAGCCTGGGCATTCTCGGGCACCACAATGGTGATGGGGTCTTCTGGGAAGGTGGGTGCCTGATCGTTGCAGTCCTGCACAAGGATCTGGACCAGCACCAGCCGGCTGGAGGGATAGCCGTGCTGTGTGTCCTCAGCACTCACCTGAAGCACGTGCCGTGCCCCAGCTTCATAGTCCAGCTCCTGGGCAGCATAAATCTCCCCTGTCACACTGTCAACCACAAAGGTGCCGTCCCCACCACCTCCTACCACTGTGTAGGTCAGCTGTCCTCGCACAGGGGCATCCGGAGGGGCCACCGAGCCAATCACAGATCCTGGCTTGACCCCCTCGGGAGGATGCAGAGTCAGCACGGTGGCATCAGGTCGTGGCAGCACACGGGAGGATGGTAGCACCTGTGAGGAGAGGCAGCAGTGAGGGACACGTGCAGGGGTTTGTGTGCCAGGGCACACACTGGAACACAGGAAGGTCCTTCTGGTCCTCATGACACACTTTCCACTGTGGGAATGCCCAAGCCCTGGTACAAGTTGCCCAGAGAGGTAGTAGAGTCTCCAGTCTTGGACACATCCAAAGGCCATCTGGGTGACTCCGCCTAAGCAGGGGGCTGGACAAGGTGACCTCCACAGGTGCCCTTCCTCAGCCATTCCTAGGCTCTGTGACTATGTGAGATACCACAAAGGCAACAGACAGCAGCAGAAATAATTTTGCAATCATAAGCAAGAGTGGGCAAGAAGAGAGGGCATGCTCATCCTGACGGGAGGTACAGGAAGAGAGAGAACCCAGTATGACACCAAGATAAATAAATACTATCTCAAGTTTTATTAGAGATAGTGGACTTAATTTGGGGATGAGGTGCACCTGTGGATGGGAGAGAGAATGCTGGAAAGGCCACCACAGTGTGATCTGAATGGAAAATCCACTAAGAACTCAGCACACTCCTGTCAAGGAGCTGGGGAAAATGGGAATAAAACCTGTCAGTACAGAGGGGATCAAACCCTGTGACTGTCAAGCAAGTATCTGTGTTACAAGGATGCAAACCAGCATGTCAGGAATGGCCAGCCTGGCCTCAGTGCTCTGGAGGCTGCAGAACAGCTTTGCTCATAAGAACAGTTGAAGACATGGTATAAAAAGAAATGGTATTAAACATATTGTGAGTGGCTGAAGGCAGATGTGCCGGGCTAACACCAGACTCTGCTCCTAAAGGGAATGTGGTGTATCACACCTGCCTGGGCTGGAGCTGGGCTCTGGTGTGGGAGCACATGGAGCTCCCAAACTAACAGGGGAAAGGCAGAGTAGGGATGGCTGTGTGACAGAAAGGACTGAGTGATCAGCTGGCTCACGGGGAGTGATAGGCAGGGCTGGTGGGGATGGCACAGCAAGGAGAGTTAAATTACATTGGCACCTGCAAGGACAGGGACAGGAAGAGTGAAACAGTGTGAGACTTGATGGGAGGAACCAGAGTCTACTGTAAAAGGAAGCTCATTATTAACAGCAGAGAAAGCATGTTGATGTCCAGGCAGTATGAGGCAGGGAGTGTCCAAGTGACACAGATATGAGGGACATCCTGAGCGTCAGAATATGCTGTGGGTCAGAACATACACCCTGGGGGCCAGAATACTGATTTCAGTAGATGCTGAGAAGAATGGATGACTCCGCGTTCTTCCCTGCACCAAGGTTAGTGCAGGATCAGCTGTCCAAGGCTTGAGAACACAGAACTGCGGTTGGCCACTTTGGAAACAAGAACATGTGTAGAGGCAGACAGACCCATCCCTTCCCATTTCAGGATCTCCACATGGATTTCAGGGCTGGATCAACAGCTGAGCAAGGGCAGAGGGTCCCCAGCGATGAAGATGGTGGAGGGTGAGGAGGTGGGGAGAAAGGTTACCAGGTCGCTAGATGGTGTCCTTCAGGAGGCAAGTGAGGGGTAGATAGTCCAAGGACAGGAGGAACTGGGGTGCAGGGACAGGAGGATCTGGGTGCTGGGTACCTGGACACGAACGATGGCTGACGTGCTGCGAGGTGCCATGCCGCGGTCGCTGGCTGTCACAGTGAAGATGTACTCGGCACGGTCAGCCCGGCGCAGAACCGTGGCTGTCCGCAGCTCTCCAGTAGCCACATGCAGGGTAAAACGCTCTGCCCAGGCTCCTGCAGAGAGAAGTGAAATGCTGCCATGGAAGAGGGAGGCACAGCAGGGTGGAAAGGAGGGGGAGCACGCTGTGAGGATCCTGGGCAGGACCCATCTGCAGCGTCGATTTGCCAGTTCTTGATCTCGTACCTATCAGTGAGTAGACGATGGTCCCATTCTCCCCCTCATCAGGGTCCTTGGCCTGCAGGGAGGCGACTAGAAGTCCTGATGGCTTCTCTTCCAGCACCTGCAGCACAGCCCAGGGAGCAACTGAGTGACACAGGGCACACATCAGCTCCCCAAGCACGGCATGGAGTCTTCACTGTCCTGCACCAGTCTGGCACCTCAACCATGGCACAGGTCCCTGACAGGACCTACAGGCTGTGTCTGAGGCTGGAAATGTGAAGGAATCTGCAGTGACACTGTCCAAGGGAGGTTCTACCTTGCCAGTCCTCTTTCCCTTTTGTCCTGTTTTACAACCTGCTTGGTGGGGTGGGGTGGTCACTGCAGGGCTGTGAGAGGGCACTGCCTCACCCATCTTACACTCAGAGTCTCTGTGAGGCTCCATGACAGACCTGGTCCCCTCTGCCCCAACAGGCCCTTTCAGCTGCCAATGCCAAGGTGTGAGCCCTGATAGCCCAGTGCCAGCCTTTCTAGCCACAGCCAGTGATCTCCTCAGTTCCCACAGCCAGTCAGGGAGGTTTGCCACCTCTGGAAATGCAGCTGGCAGGTATTCCTGGCCTCAGGCATCTCTACTTGGGGATTTTCCTTCCCTCCTTTGTTCCTGAAGTAGCACTGACTGCCTGTCTCTAGACACTTCAGACCCATGTTTTATGCCACTCCAGCACAAGACCATTGAGAAATCAATCACACACATGATCAGATAACCTTGTGTCGTGAGGGAAGTTACCACGGAGACCACATGTAACAGCATCACACACAAACACCTTTCCGGGATGGTTATGGAACTCGATGCATCTCCATCAATGCCCCTCAACATCTGTCAGGTTATGGGATCACCCTCAGCAAACATCCCTTCCCTGCTGCAGACGTGCCTCCTCCAGCACAGACTCCTTGGTGGAGCAGGATTCCTGCTTTGCATGGGTTTTGTGGTTCCTTCCACCCCAGCAGATGCCAAATTCCCACCCCACTCATATTCTCATCCCATCAGCACATCCCGAGGCACAGACCACCTTCCCAGACCCAGCTGTGCAGAGTGATCTGTCTCTTAATGCATTTAGGAAAAGGACAAGTGGAATCTGAGCAGGACTCTGGAGGAGAGCCTATGGACTCCCAAGTGGAAGTGAGGGCCAGGGCTGTTGCCCAAGCTGCTGGCACCATGCTGGAGCCCTGGAACGGGAGACCAGAGGAGCTGGACTCATTCAGCCAGGCCAAGCACTGCTGGGACTGCGTTCTGTAAACACTGGGAGAGGGAGGGAAATTCCAGGGAGAGAAGAGAGCTTTTTAAGCAAAAACACAATATTGGCACAAGAACAAATGAGTATAAAATGGTCAGAAATTAGTTTAGGCTGGAAATGAAGAGATGGTTTCTAGCACCAGATCAAGGAATCTGGAACAGCTCTTCACAGCAGTGATGGAGGCACAGACCTAAATATAGCCTGGCCCTCAGTGAAGGGAGGGTCTGTGTGGACACCTCTCTGTGGGGTCTCACTTTGGAGGCTCCTTCCAACCCCTCTCCACCACAGGCCAGGGCAAGATCTGTCCGCACACTGTACCTACTGCCCTCAGCCTGTACACGAGTGGCTCCTGCTCAGTGGGCAGGGATACATTCCCCTTCCATGAAGAATCAGAACTCTCCGAGGCAGGTAGAGACTTGGCAGAAGAATTACATGAGCAGCACACACACAGCTCCATGTACAAGTGCCCATTCAACTGCACAAACAGGAATACACAGCAATAGCAGTGGGTTTGCCTCTGCAAACTGGTGAGACAGAGGCCAGGCCACCTGGAGGTTGCTGCAACCACAAGCCTGGTCCTGAGCTCACAGAGCCATTCTGGCCACAGGCACAGCTCTGGCAGGAGCTGGTGGAGGATACATAGAAATGATGTGAGAAACGTGGTACGTATGGAACAATCCTTCTGTGAACCTCCCTGACTCCCAGCCCACTGTGGCTCAGACACTTCCTGAGCCGCAGATCATATTTGTGTTCAACAGCCTTTGATGGATATTTTTTTCTTTCCATGAATTCATCTAGTTTTGAGCCCATGCAACTCTGGGCAATGATTTCACAATTTAATTATGTTCTGCATGAAAAAGTGCTGCCTGTGTTTATTTTAAACCTGCTGCCTGGTCAGTTCTTATGGAGCTGCCCAGTCTTGTGTTGTGAAAAAAGCAACTTCTCATTTCCCTGTGACTCTGTGGACACCTCTGTGTTATTCCTGCAGCTTTGTCCATGCCAAAGAATGTCCAAATATTTCCTTTCTGCATGGAAACCATTATATGGCAAAGAATCCACTAACATCTTTCAGAACCATTTCTAGTACTTCTGCACTTAGAGAATGGAGCCGGACAGAGAGAGTGGGCAGAATCTGAGGTGTGGTAATGATGTTTTCTTTCATTCTCTGTTTCTTTTCTAATTAAACTGAGCACCTGATTTGCTTCTTTGCCTGTGCTGGTCCTGGGGTGACACTTTCACGAAGTCCAAGGCTTCTTCTAAAACTGAAGTTCAGAGTCTACCACTATTTAAGTCCCTACCACTGTTTAAAGTGTCTCTTTCCAGTTAGCAGCTAGTGATTTCATCTCCCATATTCTTTCTTGACTGAACTGTGAAACGTGATCCTTCTACAGTTTTTCACAGGGAGCCCTCACCATGATTGCTGTGAATAGACCAGTGACACCAACCATCACCTTTTTGAGGAGGATACAGCAAAATAGCAACACCAGAGGTCCTCCTCTGTGAAAACAGACCCCTTTTTCCTTCCCTTTCCTCCCTCTCTCTGCAACCATTCCCTGGGAAGATCCATTAGTGCAGACCCTATGCAAACACCCCAGGTTCTGCCAGCATGTCACCAATGTGCTTCAACTTAGAACCCCTCCCCAGGAGACACTACAGCTGATGCTAGAAAGTGCTGACACAGAAACCTCTTTTGCTTTGCCTCATGAACACCAACATGAACACAGCACCAAGCACATCTGCAGGGAATCACAGAGCTTTGTGTTACCATCCAGTTTTTACTTTTCCCTCCAAGCCTCTCTTCTACAGCCAAACCATGGCTAACAGTGGGTCCTTCCTGCTCTTCACCCTGCCCTACCCATATTTCCAGTAGAAGGGCTGCAAACCAAAGTGCCCAAACAGGTAATCGCTCAGAGCTGCTGCAGCATTTACCTGCCCTCAGGGCCCTAAATTCATCCCAGCTTTGCCCTGTCCCCTGAAGAACACACCGGCTTTCATGGTTCTTTTGTATAAGCAGAGCCCTCCCGAGCTCTAACACGGAACTCGCAGCACTTTGTGCCCTCAGACACTGGATTCAGCTGCAGATCTTGCCATGTGGTGTGTCATGGATGTCCCCACACAGGAGCAGGGCTCACACAGCCCCTGGCTGCAAGCAATGTTGTATCGCAGAGCCCAACCAGCACAGCCTCACCCATGCCAGCTGGTTGCTCCCTCACATGCTCTGGTCTCAGAGCCTTGCTCAGAGAGAGAGAAAGACTAACCACCTTCTCTGCCTTCTTCAGGCCCCAGCTTACCCAGGCCAAGCCCTGCCAGCACCTCTGTCAGCAGGGCAGGGCATGCAAGAAGGCAGTTGGGTACGGAATGGCTGCACCCTGGAACAGGAAGGGAAGCAGCAATGAACAGGGAAGGCCTGGCTGGAGCTGCAGAGTGTCCCCAGGCCCTCTGTCACTCAGGTGGGCAGTGACCACCAACACAGATCTGGCTGGGGTTCATGTCTCAGGCAGGACCTGTGACAGTGAGTGGTTGCCATCACTGTGATGTTTCTGACTCAGCCCCACATGAGGGGATTTGAGCACAAAGCCTGACATGCAGTGCTCTGCCACAGGCTGTCCCTTCTCTGTGCCAAGGAGATGAGGTCATGGCCCTGGCTGCCCATCCTGCTCTGCTGCTGCCACTGACCCTTAGCCAATTCCTGCAAGCCCTCACCACTCATGCTGCTTTCAGGGACATAGCAGAGCAGGGGCAGGCAGACATTAGGCTGGTCCTCACCCACTTCTCCTCAGTAGCACCCACATAGCTGGGTCTGCAGCACATGCAGTGCCTGGTAACTGCTGCCACCAGAGTACTGAGGGAAAGCTGGGCTGGCAGCCACAGCAGATTCCCAGAAAACCATTGTGTGTGCCAAGCCCAGATGTGCAACGCTTTCGTGACCTTCCAGAAATATGAGTGGCTGTACCCAAAATCCCCAGATCTAGAAAATGATGGTATCTTGCACCTCCCCACTCACAATTGCTTACTATGACTCTTCTGGGACAGGTTCAGGGCTCCTCTTGCTGTCCCTCCCTGCAGGCACATGCAAGCCAAGAGCTTCTGTCTGCTGACCAGTCCTGCTGGTGCCAGAGCCCTCTTCAGCCCTTACCTCCTTTGTGCACCAGGATGTCTGCATTGCCCAAGGACATGCCCATCCTGCCATGTCTGTCAAATTTGCCAGACTGCCATAGCTGCTGTGTGGATCTGACTCCTGCCTGGTCATCTCCTACCCTAAAACTCTCCTGAGTGCCCCTACCTAGTCCCCATTCCCCAGCAGAACTGCCTGCCCCCATATTCAGGATCTTGCCTCACTGGCACTCCATCCTGTGCCTCTACCTGCACAGGAAGCTCTTGACCACTGCCCACATGGAGGAAAACAGGAGCGTTGTCATTCTCATCCAACACAGTGACATAGATGGTTCCAGTGGCACTGCGGGGTGGTGCTCCCCCATCCTGCACGATCACCAGGAGCTGGAAGCTGGACTGCTGCTCCCGGTCCAGGCTGTGCTTGGTGCTGACCTCCCCTGTGAGAGAGAATTCCAGAAGAGTTTGGGTTGGAACGTACCTTTAAGCCCATCTTGTTCCACCCTGCTGCCATGGGCAGGGACACCCTCCATTAGACAAGGCTGTCCCAAGCCCTGCCCAACCTAGCCTTGGACACTCCCAGAGATGGGGCGGGCACAAGAAGTGGGAACACAGAGAGGTGGGGACACAGTTCAGCCCTCAAGCTGCCTTGGAGCAGAGCCTGCAGTCAGCTGTGTTTCTCAGGTGTACTGCCGAAGCCCAGCAACACAGGGGCAGGAAGATGCATATTCTGCTGATGCACTGTCCTGGCTGCCATCACTGTGGTCCTGCCCTGGGCTTTCTCACCAGTCAGCCCCACCTAGAATGACAGGAGGCTCTCACCTGTCTGTGTGTGGATAAGGAAGTTGGGATCATGCTGGAGCAGGCGGTAGGTGAGCCGGCTGTTCTGCCCCGCATCCCGGTCACTGGCCATCACCCTCCCGATGCTGCTGCCAGGAGCCTGATTCTCAGGCACGGTGAAGAAGTACCGCTCCTCACTCAGCCGAGGGCTGTTGTCGTTCTCATCAGTGATGCTGATCCTCACGGTGCTGGTGCCTGTTTTCCGGGTGTCCCCTGCAGCCCCGCTGCCCCCCACCGAGGCCAGCACTGTCAGCACATACAGGTCCCGTGTCTCCCGGTCCAGGGCACTTTTGACATAGAGCCAGCCACTCTCGGGCACAATGCCAAAGCTGGCAGCATCCCCGTCTGCACGCAGGTGGTAGGTAAGGGCTGTGGATTCCACATCATGTGCCAGGGCCCTCACCTGCAGGAAGCGGGTGGAGACAGGGACACCCTCTTGCACCTCTACACGGTAGGTGAGGGTGTCAAAAATGGGCCCGTTGTCATCCTCGGCTTGCACATGCACCAGTAGCGTGAAGGTGGAGCTGAGCTGTGGGACACCGCCATCCCGGGCCACGATGGCCAGACTGTAGGCTGAGCTGGCCTCATACTGAAGAGCCCCAAGGAGCCGCACCGTCCCGGAGGTGCGTTCCACACCGAAGGTGCCCTCACCCCCTGACACCAGCTCGAAGGTCACCTGGCCATTGGCACCGCTGTCGCGGTCCTCAGCCTGCACGGTGTAGACTATAGTCCCAGGTTCTGTGGCCTCTGGCAGCAAGATGGAGTCAGAGGGACTTGGAAATGCCGGCACATTGTCATTCACATCTGACACGGAGATCTTCACACGTGTGTTGCTGTAAGCAGGGGGTGAGCCACTCCGGGCCTGGACATCCAGGATGAGGACTGCCTGGGACTCATGATCCAGAGGCAGGCTGGTGAGAAGCTGCCCTGAGGCCGAGTCAATGGAGAAGTAGCCATGAGGATCCCCCGAGGAGATGGAATAGAAGATGTCATCAGCATGACCTGTGGACAAGGGGATAG
The DNA here is from genome assembly GCA_013399695.1 of Formicarius rufipectus. Taxonomy (NCBI): domain Eukaryota; kingdom Metazoa; phylum Chordata; class Aves; order Passeriformes; family Formicariidae; genus Formicarius; species Formicarius rufipectus. Next base: position 68,041 of record VXAU01003280.1, on the reverse strand, counting down.
AGACAGGAGGAATGATAGGCTGGGGAGTGCTGGCTGCGCTGAGATGATGGTCTGAGATGTCCAGCAACACTGTGCCCATGCACAGGTGTGTGTACAGATGTGTGTAAGCACTCATGCTAAGCTGGATGACAATAACAGGGTGCACATTCAGTCATGTGTGTGGATCTCCTGGAGTAGAGTTGCTCCATGAAGAAATGTGGTGGTTGTTGGACCTTCAAGATGGTGTGGGTACAGGGAAAGTGATGGCATGCAAAAGGGACAAGCCCATACCTGGTGGGTTGTGGGCCTGGACAGCCCCCACGCTGGCTCCCTGTGGCATGTCCTCCGGCACAGTGAAGAAGTACTGAGCTTGCTCAAAGACAGGAGGTGAGACTGTGCCCTCCACGATGCTGATGTTCACCCGAGCGTTTGGCTGTGCCTGCAAGCCCCCTCCATCCTGTGCAGAGATCACCAGCTGCACTAGGGTGTTGGCTTTGCCACTCAGGGACCAAGACAGCGAGATGACACCTGGGGAAAGAAAGCATTGTTGGGGCACTGTGCTGCACCCCTGTCTGTCACCTGGCACCAGGAGATAGGGCAAACCACAAGCTGGAACAGACAGACCAGAGGGGAAACAGTGTGCCTCTCCCGCAATGCACCTTTTTGTCCTGCTGAGAGCCCTTGGCATCACACACTCATGCCCCTACCTCACCAGTAGAAACTTCTCTGCCTTCGATGGCCAATGCAAGGCAGAGTAGATACAGCCAGTGAGAGTGATGAGACCAAGAGTGACAGTTATAGAGAATTAACTGAGCTGGGGGGAGGAAGGGAGTGGCAGGGACAAGAAATGAAACAGGATACAACCTGCTGAGGCAAAGCATCAGCATGCAAGAGGAAAGGCACAGTGAGTCAGGGATGGGTAATGGGGGAGAGGCATTAAGATAGGACAAATGAGGAACAGAGTAGGGAGCAGAAACAGGAGGTCAGGGACTGAGTCTGGGAAGTGGCTGCCAGAGGCTTGAGAAATCAAGGGGGGAATGATGTGACAGGGAGAGGAACACACATACTCTGGAGGCAGACTGGACTGCTGAAGTGGCCAAGCAGTGACATTCAGGCTTACTTTGATATCTCCCATATCACAATGCTCTGATTGCTGCCTGCTCTAGCTTCCTGCCAGCTCTCACCTGTGTCCTTGTTGAGGGAGAAGAGTGGGGGTGAGTTTCCCAGGACAATGCGGTAGGTCACTCTTCCATTCAGCCCCTCATCCTTGTCATGGGCAGTGACACGCAACACAGCTGTCCCTGGCATACTCTGTGTGCTGATGCTGGCAGCATACTCCAGTGGGTAAAACACTGGACGGTTGTCATTTGTGTCCTCCAGGAACACCTTCACGTACACCATGGAGTTCAGGCCACCCTGTGGAAGGACCAGGTCAGAGACAGTACAAGGACAGCAGAATCTTCTGCACAATGCTGAGTCAGCAGTCCCATGTCCTGCAGTCTCACCAACACTCACCCCATCCACAGCAGTGATGGTGAAGTCGTAGGCAGACGTGCCCTCGTCTCGGTCCAGGGGCTGCACCGTGCACAGCTGCCCCGAGTGCTTGTCAATGTTGAACTGCGTGGGGACAATGCTGCCGATTCCAGAGCCAATGGAGTAGGAAAGGGAGCCAAACGCACCACTGTCCGCATCTGTGGCTGTCACCTGGGTGAGGGAAGGTGCTACCTGAACAGAGCAGACCACCAGCAACCCTGCATGAACACCACACTCTAGTGCCACCCTCTCCTCCATGGCCCACAGCCACCACATTGTCCTCAGAGCTGGCCGTTGAGATGCAGAGTGACAGCCCTGCAGCTCTCGTCCCACACCAGCCATTGCTTCCCCTGCAGCCCTCCCTGCAGCAGAACAGGGCTCCCAGAGCTCACTGATGCAGACAGTGCTCTGGGCACTGTTGCCTACAGCTGTGGGGCACTCCAGGGTCAGCCTATGCTGGCTTGGTCCTCGTGAGGGGACACAGAGGTGGGGGAGCACTGTGTTGCGAACACACAAGAGCTGCACCCTGCTTTCTATCTCCAGCACTGCCGTGGATTCCTCACCACCCAGGTGACAACTCCCTTCTGCACCTCTGGGGCAATATTCATCACCCAGGTCAACAGACTTGCCTTGGCAAATAAAAAGGCCATTAGGGACAGGGGGAACAGAAAGGCCTGGCCTCACCAAGATCTCGCCAAGGATCTCAGAGTCAAGCACCCCCATTGCTCTCCACTTGCTTGACCAACCAGGGACAACCTACACTACAGCAGCAGATGCCTCTGCCCCTTTGCTCCTTTTCCGCAAAGACACTCAGGATGGGACAGTAAGAAAGCCAACCCCCAGTCACCATGGCCCTGGCTCTGTCCTGCTCTCAGAGCTCTGTGTCTGGCAGCCCCTGGTGCTGGGGATGAGGATGGAGAGTGGCATTGCCCTGTGACAGCCCAGTCTCACCCAGTCTGGGGCGCAAGAACTGCACCCAACATGACAGACACAGCAGGAGGATAAATGCTGCTCCCTGCTTGCCCACCCCAGCTCCTCCTTGGGCTCCTACAGAGCTCAGGTCAGCAGGAACCAACTCCTGACCCCACACCCCTGCCCAGGACTCCTCCACCAGCTGGGAGCTCGGCAGAGAACAAAGCTGGGGGACGGTGCTGGGGGGAGGCAGCTGGCCCAGGCCCGGGTGAAGTGGAGTTCAGGCCTCGTCAGCCACAGCTCCTCCCTGCAGCGGCCATGGGGCCTCGGCTCCCGCGCGAGGAGCACAGGAACGCCGCGCGCACGCCAAGGAGAGGGCCCGGCTGGGGGCTGTGAGCCCAGCCATCAGGGACTCAGGGACAAGGGTGAGGGGACACGGAGGGGCTGGGCCAGGAGGGAACAATCAACCGGGCAGGGCTGGGACCACCCTCCCCTGACTAGGAAGGGGAGGCAGCACCTTCGACACCCCTGCCAGCTCTGCTGCCTGCGTTCTGAAGGGATGCCTGCAAGGAGAAGTTCAGAGCACATCTCCAGTGAGCACTACGCTTTCCAACCCTGCAGCAGCTGAGAAGAAGCACCATGGAACAGGATCCCCTCTCCCTACTCCAGCTGCAGAGAACTCAGAGGACACAGGTGCCATGACAGAGCTGGGTCAGGAGGTGCTTTGGGAAACTGGATCCATCTGCTCCTTCATAGCTCACCCTCCCCTCTATTGCTCCAACCTACCTCATTGGGGAGCTGCTCATTAGAGAGTACAAATCTGACATCACTGGGGCTCACCTGCGGGTTACCAATACACTGGCACTATACTGGTGGTTTCCACTGGGGTACAATCCCATGACCACACCCTGGTATGCCTCTGCCATGCCCAGGGTCAGCCCTGTACCCACACCCTGGTGTGCCTCTGCCATGCCCAGGGTCAGCCCCGTACCCACACCCTGGTGTGCCTCTGCCATGCCCAGGATCAGCTCTGTACCCACACCCTGGTGTGCCTCTGCCAAGCCTAGTATCAGCCCTGTACCCACAGTGTGTGTCTCTACCATGCCTGGCTGGCAACCTTCTCCACCACTGCAGATGGAAATGTACCCGAAACAGATTAGCTGCCACAGTGACTGGAATACACACTATGTGGCAAATTAAGACTTTATTTCCTCCAAAATGAACTACTTCTCACTCTGAAAGTTACCCAAAACACATTTAACACTGCTTTAATCACTGTACAGAAACTTGCTGTGCTGCAGAGTGAAATACTGGCATCAGGTTCCTCAGGCTAGGGGCTCTGGTGCTTCCAGAACAACTTCACTTCCCCATTTTAACCATCCTTTGATGGGTGCCACCCTAAGGAATAGCCACAGGGAAAGTATTCAGCTTCCTGCCACAAGAGCTGGGTCAGGTTTTGGGAGCAAGGAAGCTCCCAAACATAGACAGCTCTCACTATTGTGTAGCGGAGCACCACCTCCCTGGCTGCTCCCTGGTACCCAGAGCCATCTCCTAGCAATGGAGTGTGGTGGAGTCAGTAGTCCAGTATCAGAGCCAGATGTGTCTGTGCAGCCAGGACAAGGCATCTGAGGAATCCAGTGCTCCACCTCTACTTTCTGTGATGGCACCATCTGTGGACCACTGGTCCAACAGAAACCCTGCCCACAGAAGCCCACAGAGGGTTTGAGAGAGATCATGTCACCGGTGCAGGTGTGCCTGGCCCTGGTTGCCCTTGGAAGGGTGATGCTAAACTGGTGTCCAGAGAAAAGCCACAGGAACAGCAAACACCTGCTGGAGCAGGTAACGGTGTTGGCTCAGTTTGGGGATGCTGGACACTTTGCTTTGAGCTCTGCCACTGAGTGCAAAGGGAGGGAGGCTGTGGCTGGTGCACCCCCAGCCCTCTGCCCGCAGACTGCTGACATCCCGTGTGTACATCCCATGGGATGGTGCTGTCTGTCTGCCTGTGGGCAGCCCACACTAAGCAGGCCCAACGTGAGCCCAGAGGGCACCAGGATCCCTGCTGCAGCTGGGTGATGCCTCCTGGGGACTCCAGAGAGACATCACAGAGGTCTACTAGCCACCAGGTATGGCAACCACCTCATTTCATCTGGCACATGTGGCTTCAGGCTCAGAGCACACATGGTCTGGGATAGGGACACATTTAGCTGTGAGGGTAATTAGCCACCAAAAGGGCTCATGAAGACCTGTGGTGAGTTCACTACTCCAGGAAATTTTTAATCCAAGTCTGGACATTTTTCCAGGAACTTTGCTAAAAGCTAATGCAGGGCAGCCCCAGACTCTGTATTTAGCATCCATCCCAAAACTTGGATCTACAGCTTTTTTTTTTTTCGGTAGCTCACTTATGAGATTCCTGATGGTTGCCTGAAAAATAGAGGGAAATGGGGTCGAGCTGCCTATGGAATTGCCCAGGAAACACTCCACTGGGGCTACACCAGTCATGCTACTTCAATATGTGGGAGTAGGAGTCAGAGCTCTGAGTGTGAATGGAGCCCCCAGAGCTTCCTCACCTCTGACTTCTGAATTGAGTCTCCATAGCCACTAAAGGTTTTAGGCACATGGATATCAATGCTCTGACTGGAAATCCCTGAAAAGAAGCTGCCAATGAGGCAGCAGTACCTGGGGAAGCCAGGATCATAGAACCCATGTCTCACAAAGAATTCCTGTGCTCCAGGTCAAGCAGAGGTGGCACACAGCGGGAACTGTTGTTCACTAGAAGGGAGCACTGCCTGGGGATGTGGCCGTTGTCAGCAGCTGTGACTGCAGTGGCCATGAAGAAGCAGGTGCAGAATCCTAAACGGAGTGATGAAGGAGAGAAGCAGAGTACAGATTCTGGACTGCAGGAGAGACTTGAGCTTATACAGGGAACTGTCTGATGGGAGGGATCCCATGGGAGGCAGCACTGAAGGCAAAGGGAGCTCAGGAAATCTGGACAGACCACTGCAGAACAGTCCATCCTAGTGCTCAGGAAAACAAAGAGACACATCAGCAGATGGTCTTGGCTGAGTAGGAGCCTCAGGGCTAAGCTGCCATGCAAAAGGCAGCGTATGCTAACAGTAATGGGATTATTCAGCCTGGAGGATGGAAGTCTCTGAGGTGACATAATTGAGGCCTTCCAGTACCTGAAGGGAGCCTGCCAGAAAGATGGAGAGAGACTGTTTACAAGGATCTGGAGTAACAGGACAAGGGGGAATGGCTTCACACTGATGGAGAGTAAGTTTACATTAAATATTGGGAAGAAATTCTTCCCCCTGACAGGGGGCAGGCCCCGGCACAAGTTGCCCAAAGCAGGTGTGGCTGCCCCATCCCTGGAAGTGTCCAAGGCCAGGTTGGACACAGCTTGGAGCAACGTGGGCTGGTGGAAGGTATCCCTGCCTATGTCAGGGAGTGGAATGAGATGAGCTTTAAGGTCCCTTCCAACCCCAACAATTCCATGATTCTATGAGATTGAAAGGGGCATGGAGGCAAGCTACACAGTAGGAATTTATAAACATCATCAGGAATGTCAGGAGGGTGTCAGCAAAGTCAAAGTTCAAGTTGCATTGAGACTTGCAAGGAAAAACTGAGAGTGCCAAGAAGAGCCTCTACCACCACACTGGTAGGAAAAGGCTGAAGAAGTAGTGGGTGATTTAATGGCAGCTGGCACAGGTAAGACTGGGACACTTGATGTCTCCTCTACCTTGGTCCTCATCAGTTTCCCAGGCCTCTATGATGTTTCAAAGGGTTCAGAGATAACAGAGAGGGGTGAAGATGGAGGTAGGATTTCTGTAATGAAGTTGATCCACATGAACCCATGGGACTCAACAGACTTCATCAACAGATGCTGACAAAAATGGATTTGGGGTTTATCTTCACATATAGTAGAGATCAGGGGAGATCCCTCACAACTGGAGGAAAGCAAATATCATATCCCACCTTCAGCAAAAGCCAAAAGGATCATCTGAGGAATGACATTCTTGTCAGTCACACTTTGATCCCTGGGAGAATCATGTAGTGAGCATGATTTTGGCCACATGGGAGAGAAGAGCCATTGTGGATTGATAGTCCTGTTTGCTCTCTGTGATGCAACAATGGGATCTGGGGTTGAAGGGCTGACAGCTGTGGGTGACAATTGCCTTGACTTTAGGAAGGATTTTGACACCTTCTCCCACGATGCTCATATCCAAGGCAGGATGATACAGTTTGGAAGGCTGAACAATTGGGTGGGTGGAAGACAGGTTGGAAGGCAGGCTCTGAAGGGAGAGGTTAATGAGCTGTGCTCTGCCAGGGGGTGGTGATAAGGGAAAGGATCTGGATGAAAATGACAGAGGAACTACGTCCTGTCAGATAATGGACACAAATGAAATGGCATGTGCCCTTGGGACCACAGGATGTGTTAAGGAATGCAGGGGATGAACCTGATGCTGTGAAGACTTTCATTGATAGGTGTAGAAGAGGCTGCTCTCATGGTGCGGCTCAGGGAATAAATCTGGGCACTTTCTGCTGAAATCACCCATTGTGTAATTACATGGAAACACAGCTGTTGGCATCCAATTCCCAACTGGATTTTAATCTGGCAAGGGATGTCAAAGTCAAGAGGAAGGGCTTCTGTAAGTGCATCAGTGACAGAAGGAAGGCTGGGTAAAATGCAGGCCCACAGCTGAAAGAGATATGGAACCTGGTGACACAGGACATGTACAAGACTGAGGTACTTAATGCCCTCTCTACCTTAGCCTTTACTAGTAAGATCAGTCTTCAGGGATCCCAGGTCCCAGAGACCAAGGTGAAATCCAGATCAAGGAAGATGGACTCTCGGTTGAAGAGGAACAGGTCACTGAATTCCAAAGCAAACTGGACATCCCAAACTGGACTGGTGGGATGCAACCACTAGTGCTGAGGGAGCTGCCAGACATGACTGTTAGGCCCCTTGCAATAATAATTTCTCAAATACAGAGTTTGAGAGGAGTGCCTGAAGTCTGTGGGAAGATAAATCTCCTATCTTTAAGAGTAAGCAGGAGGACACTGGTAACTACAGACCAGTCAGCCCCATCTTGATCCCTGGGAAATCTATGAAGCAGCTAATCCTGGAAACCATTTCTATGCACATGAAGGACAAGAGAATCATAAGGAGTGGTGAACATGTTTTCCTCAAGGGCAAATCATGCTGGACCCACTTGATAAACAACTGGTGGATGACAGAAAAGGAGTGGATATTGTCTACCTGACCTTCAGTAAATTCTATGACACTCTCCCCCATAATATCCCCATGGAGAAGCTGTTGGTCAATGGGCTGGATGAGCAGATAGTGAGGTTGGCTGGAAACCGGCTGAATGGCTCCTGTCCAGAGAGTTGTGATCAGGGGCACAACATCTACTTGGAGGCCAGTAGCTAGCAGTGTACCCCAGGGGTCAATCCTGGATCCAGTTAATGACCTGGATGATGGGGCAGTGTACAGCCTTACCTCAGCACATGTGCTGATGACCCCAAATTGGGAGGAGCAACCTGATATGCCAGAGGGTTGTGATGCATCCAGAGGGACGCTGACAGGTTGGAGAGATGGATGAGAAACCTTGTGAAGTTTAACAAGGTGAAGTGCAAAGTTCTGCCCCATGGAGGGAACAATCCCCTGCATAATATATGCTGGGGGCCACCCTGATGGCGAGAAGCCTGGTAGAAGAAGCCCTGGGGTTCCTGATGGGTGCCAAGTTGAAGATCAGACAGCAAGGTGTCCTTGCTGCAAGGAAGGAGAATGGGGTCCTGGGCAGCATCAGGAGAAGTGTGGCCAGCAGATCAGGGAGGATATCCTTCCCCTCTGCTCAGAACTGGTGAGGCCAGAGCTGGAGCACTGGGTCCAGTGCTGGCTCCCCAGCACAGGAGAGGGATGGACATACTGGAAAGGGTCCGGTGAAGGGCCATGAAGATGACGAAGGGACTGGATCAAATCTCCTGTGAAGAAAGGTTAATGAAGCCAGTATGATTCAGCCAGAAGAGGAGAGGTATCATCCATACAGGAAAGAAGGCAACAAGAGGATGGAGCCAAGCTCTTGCCTGTGGCATCCACTTCCAGGATCAGAGGCCATGGGCACACAGTGGAACACAGGATGGTCCCTCTGAAAATCTGGGAGCACTTTCCCACCATGAGTGTGACCACACTCTGGCACAAGTTGCCCAGGGAAGTGGTGAAATCATGGGCAAACAACTCTGGATGGTGCTGCTTGCGCACACGGGGCTGTACTACATTATCTCAAGAGGTCCCTTCTGAACTCAACCATTCTATGATCTCCAAAGACCCTCCTAAATGCCCTAGTTCCCCAATGAGCTCCAATTGTTCCAAGAGAGCTGACTTGCTTCCCCAGCCCTGCACCACAGCCCCGACCACACTGGGCAGCAGCATCTGCTACCTGTCCCTCCTTCACTCCAGGTGAAGTGAGTAAAATTCATTAGGATGCCCTGCAACTGGGTAGAAGAACACCCGGTGAGAGTGCTGTGGCCACCACAGAGCAGAAGAGGATGACACAGGAGAGCAGCAAGATGGCTCAAGGCTAGGCAGAAAGAAGCCAGAGCACCAGCCTTAGAAATGGAGGCAAGGTCGTGGGCTAGTATGCCTCTCCCCACCGCACTGAGAACTGGGAAGGCAGAGATGGGCATCGAGGCCTTGCTATTTCATACCTTTCTCCCAGTTTCCCAGCAAGACTTCAGCCAAGGCACCACAGATATCTTACATTTCCCAGAGGTGGGGATGGATTAAGCACAGCCCCTCATTGGGGTCCTTGCATCGCCTGTGGAAGTCAAAGCTTCCCCTTCCCACACAACCATCTCGAGGGCAACAGCAAAGCCCCTCACCAAGAGCCATCCCTTGCCTTCACAGCCCTGCTGCTAAGCCGTGTACCTCCACCCGAAAAGCAATGTAGCACTGCTCAGCAGCTCGGGCCTCCATTCCCTGGATGTCCTGCCTGATCCAGCCGGCGCAGTCACAGGCAGAGAGCTCATCTGGAGCCTGGCCCTGGCTGGGGCTCTGCTGCGCACATGTTACACTGTGGCTTTGGCAAACATCTGGCTCTGGGCTCCCGCCCCTCCGAGTGACGGCTCTTGGTGGGAGCGGAGGGGAGGCTGGCGCCAGTGTGGTCAGCGATCCCACGCATGGCTCCCTGCGCCTGAGTGCATGCCAGGCGTCTTGCCCTCCCGGCCCTGGCACAGCCACTGACCAGCTAAAAGCCAGGGAGTGGCTACACGGCTATTTCAGGAACTGGCCCTGGCTCCCGGGCTGCATCTCAGCCTCCAGCACGCTCGGGCCTCGAGGGAGGCAGCGGGGTCAGGGTTCGGCCCAGCGACAGTCCAGGACACGTGGCTGAGGTGAGGGTCAGACCCCGCGGCTGCTGGAGCCCCCTGTCCGGGGAGCCCCTGCACAGCTGCCGGCTCACACTGCTGGAGCCACACTGCCCTAAGCGTGGGCAGGGGTCTGGCTGGCAGCCCCACAGCCGCAGCCTTCATGCTGCATGTAGAACTGCTGCTGCCTCATCCCTGGAAGTGTTCAAGGATGGGTTGGAAGAGGTTTAGTGGAAGGTGTCTCTGCTCATGGCAGGGGGTGGGACAAGATGGGATTTAAGGTCCCTTCTGTGATTCTATGATACACACAGGGCTGCCACAGCCACACATAGCCTGGAATGGGGAGTAGGGGCTGCCAATGGCCTCCAGCGCTGCTCTGGGGTGGGGTAAAGCCCTTGCTTTGGAGGATGAGGGGAACTGGGTTAACCACAGACACTGTCAGGGAGGCAGGATACAAGATGTGGAGGGTGAGGCTGGGCAAGAAGTGCTGGAGCCTGGGGGTGCACAGAGCCTTTCTCTGAGCCTGGGGGTCTCTGAGCACAGGGGCAGACTAAAGCACAGAAGGAAAAGGAGCAAGACTCACACCTGGGCACCAAGGTGTCCTCACTAGTGACATGGCAGTTGCAGCCACAGGGCACAGGGAGCCCCATGGAGGGCTCAGCAGGAGCTGAGCAGACTTGAAACCTGGGGAGAAGAATGAGGCAGGAAATGCTGGAGCTGAGCAGGGCTGGAAAGCTGGGATCTTGCAGGGAAGAGTGCTCTAGGTGGGGGGCTTGAGTGGGGCAGCCATAGTGCAGAGTAGAAGTGGCAAGTCCTACTCTCAGGGCACTGGTGCCAGAAGGACCCCAAACGAGGGTGTGGGCCTGTGTTTCGGCCATGCAGAGCTAAGACAGGGAGTGCTCACAGAGAAGGTCTTCGCAGCAAGATGGGACATGGTTGGGCAAGACATGTAGGAGAGATGGGGTTGGGGTCAACATGACATCAAATGTGCCAGGCAGGGGAGTAAAGCAGGGATGAGGCCCCCGATATCAGACAGACAAGGAACTGCTGGAATGAGTCCAGAGGAGGCCATGGAGATGCTCTGAGGGCTGAAGCCACTGTGCTCTGGAGACAGTATGGGAGAGTTCAGGGTGCTCAGCCTGGAGAAGAGAAGGCTCTTGGGAGACCTGAGAGCCCCTCCCAGTGCCTAAAGGGACTCCAAGACAAGGAGTCTCCTTTGGACAAGGGCCTGGAGGGACAGGACAAGAGGGAAGGACTTCCCACTGCCAGAAGGCAGGGTTAGATGGGATACTGGGAAGGAATTCTCGGCTGTGAGGGTGGTGAAACTCTGGCACAGGATGCCCAGAGAAGCTGTGGCTGTCCCATCACCAGAAGTATTCAGAATTGGACAGGGCCTAGAGCAACCTGGTTCAGTGGAAAGTGCTCCTGCCCATGGCAGGGGGTGGAATGAGATGAACTTTAAGGTCCCTCCCAATCTAAACCAGTCTGTGATTCCATAGGGAGCAAGGAGAGGGTGGTATGTCCCAAGGGCTGTGCAGATCAGGGAGAGAACAGCCAGTGGAAAACTGCCCTGGGGCACAGCAGCGAAGGTCCCTGGGGAAGAAAACAACTACAACTGGCACTGATCAAGGAGCGTGGGGAGAACAGGAGGGAGCAGAGACTGGTGGGGCCATGTTAGTGGCTGGAACTCTAGGAGCGGGGCATGGGGACTGGCCCTTTGAAGGGCAGTGTACACAGGTGTGCGGCTGTGGGTGGACATGGAGGAGGGAGCTGCGTGAGCAAGGGCAGAGGGAGGAAGAAGAGTTCTGAGGGGCCTCGAGCTGAAGCAGAGGTAAGGGAAAAGGGGCAGCTGTGAGGGGGCTGGGGATTGCGTGGAGGAAGGAGAGAGCTGTTTGAGGGGGCTGGGAGGAGGAGCAGAGCATGGGGGGAGAGGAGCGCAAGGGGCTGGGGCCTCTCGGCTGCAGTGGAAAAGCTGCTGCAGCTCCAGGGGAAATGCTACTTGAATTAATCATGGCGCTGGCTGCTGTGCCAAGCCCAGGAGGAGGCTGCTGGCAGCGCAAGGAAATAACTTTCACAGGAATTTGGAACAAATGCAGCTCTTCTGGCAGTAACAACAGCACTCACCTCCCCCCACAACCTCCCCATGTACCAGCATCTCCCCCATGTCCACACTCCTGTGTACCTCCAGACCCTCCCACATGGCAGCCCACTCCCCAGGACTGTGATGCTCTGCCTCCCCTCACTCCACTCCCCAGCATGCTCACAGGCATCTCCGCATCTCGCCTTGGAAAGCTTGCCTTGTTTCTGAGGAGGGGGAGGCCTGTTCTATGTCGTGGAAAGGTCTGAAAATAGGTTGATGTTAAATCCCTTGACTTAAGAACAAAAATGTAGGCAGTAATGCCCCCCTCTCCTTGGCAGCTGTTGGTGAACATTAGTCCTCGTGTTGCTTCAGTTCCCACACACAGCTATGTCCCGTGTCCCCTCACAGCTGCCCCTTCAGCAGCACAACTGAGGTATAAAGATTAGCCCTCCAGGCTCTCTTTCAGTAATACAGTGTATGTGGCCTGGTGTAGCCTACAGCTCCTCAGCCAGGTCTTCCTCCCTGGGGCACAGCCCATGGGGTTGTCCCAGTGCAGTGTATGCATGTCCCATGGAATCACAAGTCAGGACCCAAAACTCATCAGACTTGCACTCAAAACTGCAGAGACACTACATTAAGTACATTGCTGGTCAGCTTTTCATTTTGGATGTTCCTTAACAATTGTGTGTCTGGATGCAAAGGGAATATGTAAACTTTGGTTCCAAAATCATCAATATTGGATCTATGCAAAAATTAATAATCCGCCTCTCATGTCATTCAGGTTTCTGTCCAATCAGCCCATGCTGACTACATGGGGTTCACAGCTTTCTCTGCCAGACTGCAGACAATGCTTGATTTAGCATGAAAGGTCAGAAAAGTATCAGAAAAACAGTATCTGACCATGCACGCAGCACGCTGGTACAAAGTTAAATGTTTAAAATAAATTTAAGCCAGAAGGGTGAACTTATACCAGAGCAGTGCTTCCCATCACGGAACCACAGCACTGGAATGTGGCCCAGTGTGCCCTAAAGCTTCTGCATCATCAGCTCATGGCCACAGAGAGGAACAAGGAAGTCAGAAAGTGACTGTCTCTTACTCCATTTTCTGCTCATGTTCACTGGTTACCTGAGTTCTCTCTCCACTGATGTTTCTCTCTTGGACTTGAACTGAGAGTTTGCTATTTTCTTTGCTTCATGCTCATGCAGAGCCTGCTACTGTGGGATCTGGCCCATGATAAACAAAGGCAATACACAAAGAAGATGTTATGAGTTCCTTTTCTTTCTCCACAGCTCAGGCCAGCAACCTGCTCTGCTCATCCCTGTTTGTATCCCAGACACAAAGACTGATCTGGCAGAGAGGACGGGGCTTCCAGGAAGCAGGAGACCCATAACTACTCTTCAGGTCTCTCCTGGTCACTCGTATGGACTCCTCCCTTCCCCATTGCTCTGTCCTTCCCACAGAGAGCAGACAGCACTGCCTGAAAACAGACCAGATCCTCCTGGGGTTTTCTGCTTAAAAATGTGGCAGTCCGATGGAGAACCAGACCCACCAAGTTTCTGTGCTGACCTGAGTGACTGTCTTGTGTCCTGCATGTCATCTCACAGGATGAGCTCTTGTGACCACTGTGTGGGTCTGCCCCAAACCCAGACCTTGACAGAGACCCTCCACCATCCCGAGGCAGGGTGCACCCCGATGCCGTGGGCAGATGGAGTCAGGCAGTAGCAATGGCACACAGGGGCTGTTGGGCAGCACACCTGACATGGGCAACCCTGGGACACAATGCTGGGTGATGACCATGGGGCTCTCTGGCAGCATTTCTAAAGCCCTCCTGTTTGTGGCAACAAGGGTGGCCACGCTGGGCAGCTGTGCTCTGAGCTCAGGGCTCCCTGTCTCAGCTCTGTCCAGCTCTCAGATCTGGCTGGCTCCTGCTGCATCCCCGGCCCAGCCATCAGCCTGGCCAGCCTCCTTTCCCATCCTCTCACATTTCCCGGCTCAGAGGAAGCAGCAGCAGATGTGTGAGCTGTTTGCTTTGTGCCGAGGCCACGCGGGAGTTACCTGTTCTCAGCCCAGACGCGCCGTTTCCAAACGAAACACAAGGACCGAGCCAAGACCATCAAAATTTGGCCAAAGCCTTGGTCGCTACTGGCCGCCAGGTCAGCCCCATCCCCTGTGCAGTGTGGAACTGGGATGGCCCCCGCCAGGGTCAGGCACCATGTGCTGGCCCCGCTCCTGGGAGTGCCCCCAGGGCCCCGCACAGCCCGGCTCATTCGCAGGGTCCGCTCTCCCTCTGGCTCGGCCCTGCGCTCGCAGTCAGGAGCGCAGCCGCCATCTCCAATTGCATTTCCAGAGCGCCTTCCCACACGGCAAGCGGCACTGAGCAGGAAGGCACGGACACGGAGAGAGGGGGGCCTCCCTTCAGGGGCTGCGCAGCCCAGATGGCCCTGCACACGTCTGAGGCCGCCGTGCTCACCCAGGGACACGAGGCTCCTCTGCTCTGACCCTGTCCCTGAATCCCCTCCTGATCCCTTCCCCATCTCTGTCCCCAGCGCTGGCCCATCCCTGTCCATGCCAAACTGGGACAATGTGGAGTGTTACCCTGCACAAACCAAACCTAAATCTCCTCTGACCCAAATCTTTCTCCTCATCTCCTACACACTTCTTCTGTCCAGACTTCCTCCTAATCCCACCTTGACTCATCCCCAAACCTCCCAGATCTGCCCCATCTTACAGCTGCCTCTGCCCCACATCCCTTCTCTATTCTACATTCCTCCTTTCCTCCCACTTCTACCCCACTCCCTGCACTCAGCCCCTGACAAGCACCTCTCTAGTGCTTCCATCCTACTCTGTCAGTCACCTGCATTTACACACCCACCACAGTCCAGCCTCCCCAGATGCCACTCACACCTCCCATGCCCCCAGCAGTGCGCCCACCGGACCCCCACAGACAGTTCTTGCCAGCTCCAAACCCTTCTCCTGGCCCACCTAGACACCCCTCTCCCTGGCCAGGTCACAAGACCTCCTCCTGCCTTTTCTCATGGGCCCCAGAATTTCTCCTCCTGGCACCGTGGCTCTCACCACCTGGCCCCAGAGTTCCTTAAGGCCCCAGCCAGATGTCCCTGTGCCCCAAGCCTTCAGCAAAGAAGTGCCCCCAGTGTCACTGGTGCTTGTCCTAATGGAAAACCTGGACACTGCTGTAGTCAGCACCCCTGCACCAGCTCTGCCCTGGCCCCTCATCCTGATGGGTGGGTGGCATTACCTGTCCCCTGAGCCAGGGCTCTAGGGCCTGAGCTGTGACAGAAACACCGAATGCAAGGAACAGAGAACACACAGAATCCAAACAGCATGGCTGGATTTATCATGGCATCATGGAGCTTTTAGAGGGGCAGCAGCTCTCTGGCCCCAGCTGTCACCTCTTGCAGCATAAAGGCTGGTGCTGCAGCACCTGCCTAAGTTCATTGGCACAATTAACGGTAATGCTCACAACCAGCCTTAGTAACACAGATGATCTTGGGCTAATGACCTCACAGGAGAGGGGGAGTAGGGGAGAAGGAAGTTCAAAGCCTGGCTATAGGCAGCTTCCCAGAGGTGGCTCCTGAGCTCCACTGTGAGTGTCCTGGCTTCAAGGCAGCTCCACCCTGGTGCAAATAAGGCCTGGTCTGCAGAACTCACCTCAACTGAGGTCCACACACTGAGGTTCTGCATGATGGACACCCTCACAGTGTGCCCAGTGTCAGTGTCATTGCCCACTACTCGTGTGCAGAAAGGGTGCGACTCCGCTTGGCCCCACTGATGACTCACACCGAGAACAGGGATCTCAGCTCCAGCATTCCTGCTGCAAACATTGCCCCTCAGAGCCATGGCAGCTGCACCGAACAACCTGCAGTGGCAGGTCTCCCACTCCAAACCACTCACAGCCCTGGCCATGCCCTCCCCAAGCTCAGGGCTCAACACCTGTACCTACCTGCAAGAAGCAGGTCCCAACAGGGGTGTTCTCCTTCAGGGATACATTGTAGAAATTACTCCTGAACACTGGCTCATTGTCGTTGACATCCTGCAAGGCCACGTGCACCACGGCTGAAGAAGAGAGGGCAGGGGTGCCCCGGTCAGTGGCCAGCACAGTCAGCTGAGGCTGAGGGTCCTTCTCGTAATCCAGTGGGGCAGCAGTGGTGATGATGCCGGTGGCAGGGTCGATGGCAAACCAGCTGGAGTGGGTGTCATGGCTATGCACTATACTATACCGCACCTCCCCATTGGGACCCTGGTCCTTGTCACGAGCTGTCACCTGCAGGACAAAGCTGCCTGGGTACACCACCTCAGGGATGCTCTGCTTGTACTCCTGCTGGTCAAAGAGTGGGGGGTTATCATTGACATCCATCACCTGCAGCACAAAGGCTGATTCTGCCCGGAGTGGGGGTGTTCCTGAGTCAGTAGCTGTCACCCGCAGATCATAGGAGTCTCTTTCTTCCCTATCCAAAAGTTGGTCCACACAGATCAGATAGATGATGTTATCCTTGGTAGTGAGGGCAAACTTGCCATCCCCTCCCTCCAGTGTAACATTGACATTGGAGTACTCCCCATAGTCTGGGTCGGAAACAGAGATGCGTGCCACATACTGTCCGGGCTGGGCTCCCTCAGAGATCTGTGGAGTGCCATCCTCACTCAGGAAGATGATAGTCATGGTGGGCTGATTGTCATTGTAGTCACGCACATGAATAGTGACAAAGGCTGTGGTAACCTCAGGATGGACAGCCTTATCCCTTGCCTGAACCACCAGCTCATGCACCTTCCTCACTTCATAGTCCAGACCCTTGTTGAGCTTGATGACTCCAGTCCGGGCATCAATGGTGAAGTATTGGTCAGGATCACTCTGCCGCCGGTTGATCTCATAAGTCACATCCCCATTGTCACCTTCATCTGCGTCAGAGGCAAAGACCTGCAGGATGCTGCTGCCAGGTTTCAGATTCTCTGAGATCAATGTATGATAGCGGCTCTGGTTGAAGCTGGGAGCATTGTCATTGATGTCCTGGATGGACACATCCAGCGTCATCTGCGTGCTTTGGGGAGGAGAACCCCCATCGTAGGCTTCCAATAGCAGCGAGTACGATGAACGATTCTCCCGATCCAGAATGTTGCTGATCACCAGGTCCAAATATAGGACCCCATTGGGTCCTCGACGTGTTTCCAGGCGGAAGGCCTGCCCCACATTCCCTCCCTTAATCACATAGCCTTGTGTGTTCAGGAGGCCACTGTCAGCATCAAAGGCTGGGTCCAAGGGAAACCTGCTGCCAATGGGTGTGTGCTCTGGGATCTGGAGGGTGCTGTGCTGTTTAGGAAAGGCCGGAGCATGGTCATTGATGTCATTCACTTGGATGTTCACTTCCACTGTTACGCCCTCTGGGGTAACAGCAATAAAGCTGTAGCGGTCCCGAGTCTCACGGTCCAGGACACGAGCTGTTTTGATGATCCCAGTGTTCTCATCTATCTCCAAGTCAGTGGAGACACCACTGCCCTCCTGTGCGGAGATGAAATACATGTAGGCACTAGTTCCAGGGGGCAGGCCAGCACTGATGTCCCCGATGATGGTGCCAGCTGGCTGCTCCTCATCTATTTGTAGATCCAGAGTGCCCAGGATGGCCGAGCCCATCCCTGCTTTCAGGCCCCCAAGAATGAGCAGCTCCAGCAGAAGCATGGCTGACCCCTTCATCTGCTCCATGGCTGGCAACAGGCAGAGCAGAGGGTGGCTCTCTCTCCTTTGCAGTGTTCGTTTTAATCCTGCATGGAATGCAGACCAGAGGATGCTGGTTAAGAGAGAGCAAAGGAAGGACAGAGAAAAAAACCTCAAGAGGGAAGGCCTGCCACATACTTGCTGCCCAATCATAGTGTATCACCTGTCCCTCACAACAAGCAAACGTGACAACATGTCAGAAGATGCCCATAACGAAGGCCAGGGACAGCACCTGGAGTCAACCCAGCAGATCACATCTGACAGCTCACCAAGGTGAGCAGCTAGTACCCTGTCACACAGGTGCTCCCCACACCACAAAGCACCCCTCCCAACCACTACCCACCTGGCAACACTGGCACCAGCTGCTTCAGAGCAGGGTGCTCCTGTGCCTTTAACAGCTGAACACTTCCTGTGAGGCTCAGAGCCTCTTTGAAAGGGGACAGAGGTTTTTGGACAAACAGCAGGCTTGTACCTCTCCACCTTGAGAAAAGCTGGTTCCAAATTGTGAAAGAGCTCAGTAAGTGACTGATTGAGACCTTGGCCCTCGACGCCCACTCCCTCCCCCCTCCCCAGCAGCATGCCTTTCGGGACCACAGGGATATAGGTGCCAAAAACCCATGAAGTGCAAATCTGGTGTCTCTGGGAGGGAGCATAGAGCTGGAGTGGGCTTCCATCCAGTGAACAATAAATCAAAGCGGCTGTATTGCAAAGGATGTGCCCACAGCTGGGAAAGTCCAGTATAAAATCAGACCATGCCCATTGTTTGGGCTGGCACCGAGACCTGTGGGTGCCCCAAGCTGGTACCATGGAGGGTGGTGTCAGTGCAGTAGGAACGCAGCAACTCTCTCTGAGCTGCCAGTTGCTCCGGTTCCTTCCCATCCCACACCCTCCGCTGCTCACTCCCCTCCTTTGTCTCCTTCTCGCTGCTCCTTGCTGGCTCCAGCTCCTTCCCTCCCTTTCCCCCGTAGCTGCATTTCGCTGCAGCAGTGGGGGAGGGACGTGCAGTCAGCCACAGCTCCTGCAGCACTACAGCCGGACACGGCAGACACGCTGCCCGTGCCCACGGACTGTCAGTCCCCCACCCTGTCCACCCGACTGAGAACAGCCACGGGAACCCAGCGGCCAAGGAGCTGGTGAAGAACACCAGCCCCAGCAGTCGCTCAGCCCCGGTGAACGAGGCTCCGTGGTCTGTGGGGATGGCGGCAGCATGAGCTCACACTTGGACTCTATTGAAAGTGTTTGCTGCTGGTCCCATAACCACACTCAGAAGCCACTCATGTCAGATGCAGGAGCAGGAACCTCCCTGTCTTGGGGGATGGAGGTGGCTGACATTGTCCAGTTTGGGAAGTAAGAATGTCAGCCCTTGACCAAAGAATCTCAGGGCAGTGTTAACCCTTTCTAAGTGACATAGGATGCTTATTCCTGTGTTCTCCTGCCCACTTAGGGTCAGCTGTTTAGATTGGTTTTCCTTGTGGAAATCCTGGGTTAGTGACAGAAACAGAAACATTAAAAAGTACTTCCTACACATAAAGAAGTGTTTACTTCAGTGGACATCCAGTGCATGAGGGCTATCCACACATTCTGAGGTAAATCCACATGTTCCTCTTGCACCCAACAAGTGAGAATCCTTGCAATGCACCAGGAGCAGAAGTCAAAAGAAGATACTTTTGTCCCTGTGGGCTCCAAGTTGGGAACCTGCACTAACTCAGTTGTCCTAGACAGGTCTGTCTCCCTTCCTCTCTTAGAACTAGTTCTAATTCCCCAGCTGGAGGGGTAACTGCCCACCCCCAGAACATGTAGTGCTGGGGCATGGGGTCCAAGGTGGCTTCTGTGATGAAACTGCACTATCCCAATGGTGCCCAGCTGCTCAGATCATGGGAAGGGACAGGGCAGAGGATTTAAAGCCTTGGCAGGAGCTTAGACCAAAAAAAAAGGTGGAAAAGCAGGTAGAGGGCCAAGGTTCCCTGGAGCAACCTCAGTGGCTGAGGACAGGATGGAGCTGAAAGATCTTGGGTAGTGCTTGGAATGGAATACTATTAGTAATGTGGTTCTTAAGAAGTCAGTGAGGCTTTGTCAGCTGCTGGCAGGGAGGAGAGAAACTCACAAAGCAAATCTGGGGAGACTCAAGAGCAACTGAGACCACTGCGACAACCAGGGAACAAAAATTAGGATCCTTGGGTTGGGGAACTGGTGATGAAAGCCTGTGTAAACTTCTTCATTTCCATCCTCCCTGGATGCAACTGAGTAGTTTCAGAGCCTATCTTTTAGTAAGAGGTGCAACTGCCCAGCCGCAAGACTGCACCAGTCCAGGGTGGGTAGAAACCACCCTTGGTACCAGCAGCCTCCTGTTCTCATGAGGTCTGCAGACTTGGGTCATAGGGAGACAGCAGTGACCTCAGTGGATGCAGAGTCACCAAATCTGAACAGCTGCTTCCAGTTAGCAGAGCTCAGCACAGGGACTGGCTTGGCCAGTCCCTGTAACATGAGCCAGACTGCCCCACTCCCCCTCTGTCCCTCCCACTGCTGGGCACCCAGATCCCTTGTGAAAAATGGCAGCAGGAGCCCCTGAAGAAAACTGCCAGGATGAGAATCTCTCCACACAGGCATTTCGGGTCCAGAGCCATGGTGAGGAGGTTGACAGGAAGGGCAGCTAAAATGGAGCGAGCTGCAACATCCATAAGCACATTCAAGCCCAGGGCTGACAGGCTAGGGCACCAGGAGAGCCCACCCTACCCTTTGCATATACATTACATCCAGGAAGATAAAAAATATGGAATTGCATTGGGACCACTGTGTCCACCCCCGCTTGCCTGCCACTGGCACTTCTTGCCTCATGTCAACCATGAGGAAAGGGAAGCAGGTCCACAGCAGCCCCAGCAGAGGAGCTGGAAAGATGGCACCCACTGTGCATGCCACAAACAGATGTCAGAGTGCTTGCTGTGCAAAGGCTCCATCAAAGCTGCAGATGCTGCTGATGCCATATCCTAAGTTTCACGAGAGGCCATGACTCATGTAATGATGTTTTTCAGACTCCAGTCCAGATGAAAAAGGATTCAGAAGCCCATTTAATCTTTGCTAAGTACAAGCTACTGACCTGGAATATGCTTTCCTCCTCTACGTTCACACAGATTCTCTCTTTAGTTTCAGATGATCTGCCCTCAGAATCACACACAGTCAGACCTGCCTGCAGTGCAGCCTTCAGCTAACAACTCTATTCCAGCCTCTACTTAGCCTGCTGCTACTGCCCCTTTCGTGCCTCTTGGCTCTTCTACCATTTCCCACCTGGGCCTTCAGGACCAGCACCCTTCTGCTTGCTCCCAGCCTGGCCACACAACCTCATGTCCCTCTGACACGGGCTGCTAGCAGTCACTGGCAGTGGCCATCCTCTCCTGAGGATGTAGTCAAGACCCAATGCATTCCTGTGGATCCCATTTTTGTGCCACACTGGATCTCCCCACGGGTTCTCCTGTCTCTGACAACACTTCCCACACAACGGAGGCTCTAACGAAATTTCCTCACGCCAGTGTCAGTTCCCACTGTCCCAGACCCGGGATACCCCCGCTCCTGCCTGGCTGTGCCCATCGCCGAGGCGCTGCGGGGCCTCGCCTGCTCCCTGCACACCGGTGCCCCCGGCTGCCGGGGCTGGCTCTCCCCCGGAGCTCGGGGCTCCCCGGCAGCCGTGCCCACCGCCCGCTGCCGCTCCCTGTTCCCCGTCCCGCACCGGGCGGGACGTTCTGCCAGCCCCGCTCCCCGCTCCGCCCGGGCCCGCAGCCCCCACCCGGCGCCCCCGCGGCTCCACTGAGCGCAGTCCCCGCGGCGGGTCTGCCCTGCGGCCGCACGGCGCCCGCCT
>VXAU01003280.1:0-43851 GCA_013399695.1 Formicarius rufipectus | reverse complement strand
CTCAGCACCCAGGCCAATAACCACTGTTGGACCTTCTTTGATTTCTTAGTGAAGAAACTGCAAATGACTATGCTCCATTGGTAAGATTATTGACTATAAAGGCCATGGCTCAGTCTGCTCCATCAGGAAAAGGTTCTTCCATCAGTGACAATTAATTCAAAGAAAGAATAGGGACCACCAGACAAATTTCATAGAGAAGGAATCCTTCAGGATTTGTGTGTCTGCATCTCTTCCTGAACTCCACTTAGGCAGAGCTGCATTTAGAAATAAAAAATAACTCTGGATTACTGTTACTGATCTAAAGGTACCCTAAAGAAGCCAAATTTGACCCTGAACAGCCCGTCTTACAATCCTTACCATAAATTCACTAAACTATCGTATATTCAGTTTATTTCCTCCTACATCTATCTTAAGAAGGTCACGGAAAGTCAGGAAAAAGGTTCAGAAGCAGGGAACGAGGATGATAAAGGTCCAGACTAGTTCAGTGCATGGAACAATTTAGTGTCCATTCTGGAAAGGAGAGAAATGATGGAAATGGGGGAAGATGACAATGCAATCTGTGGAGGGTCTTTTTGTTCAGATCTGTGGAGCTGATTTTGTTTGCTGTGTCTTTCAATATAAATGAGGCATGACATGAGGCTAACAGAAGTCAAGATCAGACCAAAGAAGGTGGCACTTCATGTGAGGGGCTGTGGGTCAGGGGAACTTCTTGCCATGGAATGCTGTGGATGCTCAACACTTACACTGGCCCAAGAGGTGCCTGGATTAGCCTGCAGAAGAGCATTCATAGAAGCATAGAATCACTGAATAGTTTGAGTTGGGGAGGGACTTTAAAGATCATCTTATTCCAGCACCTCTGCCATGGGGTAGGAACACATTCTGTTAGACAAAATTGCTTCAAGCCCCACCCAACTTGGCCTTGAACACTTTCAGGGATGGGCCAGCCACAGCTTCTCTGGGTTGGGCAGCCTGTGCCAGGGTCTCACCATCTGTACAAATCCTTTGAGGGTTCCTGAACAGAGGAAACCACCTCCAGTTCATAAGTCATGTGAATCAGAAAGGCATGGGTCTGGAAGTGTACTTGGGTGAAATTCTGTGTATGCTTCTGTTCTTCCACACCTTCCTATGCATCCACTTGTAACCACAGGTGCAGAGGGGGTCTTGAGCAGACTCCAAATGAGATGGTCCTTAAATCTTGTGTCTGTTCCAGTTTTAACAACTTCAGCCTTGACTTAGCTATTGTGTCTCTGTTTCTCTGGCAGACCTTTAATGACACTTCATGTAGAGTGCAACAGTTCTCAATCCCCATGTGTCAGCAATAGTGTGGCCAGCAGGATCAGGGCAGTAATTCTTCCCCTCTACTGCACTTCGGAGAGATCCCACCTGGAACACTGCACAGCCCTGGAGTCCTCAGTACAGGGCAGACGCAGAGCCATTGGAATGAGTCCAGGGAATGGCCACAAAGATGATCAGAGAGCTGGAGCACCTCTCCTGTAAGAACATGCTCAAAGAGTTGGGGTTGTTTGGCCTGGAGAGGATGGTCTTTGGGGAGACTTTAGAGCCCCTTCCCCGTACCTAAGGGGGGATATAAGGAAGACGCAGACAGACGCTTTAGCAGGGGCTGTAGTGATCGGAGAAGGGGTGATGGTTTTAAATACAGTATATTCAGAGTAGGTATAAGGAATAAATATTCATGGTGAGAGTGTTGAAACACTCAAGATCAGGTTGGACAGAGCACTCAGTCACCTAGTCTAGTTGAAGATGTGCCTCCTCATTGCAGAGCGTTGGAGTAGGTGAGCTTTAAAGGTTCCTTCCAACCCATCCCATGCTATGATTCTATTCAAACATCACACTTGCCTTTAAGAAAAGCAATGAGGAACTCAAAGAGCCATCAGTTTGTCAAGGTCATCTCCATACCTGGAAAAATCAAGGACTACACTGTCTCCAAATCCACCTCTGAACATACGGAGAACAAAGGAGGCAATCAGGAATAATCAGCATGAATTTAGCAAGCACAAATCATGCCTGAACAGCCTAATTAACTTTGCTGACAAAATGACCAGCTATATGGATGAAGGGAAATCAGTAGATGCAAAGTGCCTTGACAGCCTTAACAGTGGCTCCCATAGAGTTTTAATTTATAGCCTGAGGATGACTGGACTGAGAGAATGGAGCATTACGTGGGCTGAAGTCTGGCTGCACCTCTGGGCTGTGAAGGTAGTGATCAATGACTACAGGGTTGGTGCCTGGCAGCCAACAAAGTACAACCAAGCATTGATTTGGGAGCAAGTATTGTTCATTGTTTTTGTCGATTCTCTGTGATGACATGAAGTACAAGTCTGAAGATGACACTAGGAGGGATCATTGATATATGTGGCACTTTAGTTTAGAGAGATGTCTACAAATTCACAGAACTGGATTAGCAGAAACCTTGTGAAGTTCAATAAGGAAAAGTACAAAGTTCTGCACCTGAGGCAGAATGATCCCAGAATTGGTAGAGGTTGGAAACCACCTGACTAAGTGGCCATCCTACTGAAAGGAACACGGAGATAGGGGTGAGCATGGAATGAAGATTCAATAGGATGGTCTCATTGCAAATCAGGCAAACAGCATCCTACACTGCATTAGGGGAATGGTCAGCAGCACATACAGGGAAATAACAATGCCCCTTGAACTGGGATGTGGTAAATCCTCACCTGGAATCCTCTGTACATTTTTGTCTCCCCCTGTTCATGAGGGACATAGAAAAACAGTAGGAGATAGATAGGGGCCTGGCATATCTGACTGATTTATAACAAGTTACTGAAGAAGCTGTATCAGTCCGGTGATTTGTAGGTGACACATCATTAATAGCACCCTGCTGCTACCTGAAGGGCAGGTTATGAAGATGGTGGAACTAAAAGCAGACAATAGAGCAATAACAGTGACCACAGTTACTCATGAGAGATTCAGAGTAAACATTAGGGAAAGTTTTTTTCAATAGGAGAGTAGTGTATCACTGGAAAAAGCAACTCACAGAGTAGTGAATCTCATCTCCTTGCAGGTTTTCAAGGCTAATTTGCCTTAGTATTGTTGACTGTCTTCACCTGAGAAGCTGAACTATGCACTTCTGGACACATCCCTGTTAACCACAGGACTGTCTACTACGAATCTATTAATTTCATTCCATTTCTGTTATACTACTCTATAATAACAGCTTTTTGCTTTTATGATGTTCTGGCCACCCTCTATACCCACAATGCCTCTTGACTTTGTGCCACTGATCCACTTTATCAGTGTACTTTCTTTCTTTTCTGAGACCTCTAAAAAAAAAAATTAAACAGATGAGCTCCAAAGCTGTCCTTCAAAAGACTGTGCATTTCCTCAAGCATAAAACTTCTAACTTACTGTTTTGGGGTGGTTTTTTTAGCCAATCTTCAACATTTTCCAGTTTTCATATTAATTTCGGCCTTCTCCAGTTGAATAAATAATTTCTCATGTGTTACTGTAGCACTGCAGTTCAGAGAGTCTGATCAACTTTTCTTCCTGGCCCCCCTAAAAATCACTTATAAAGGTGTCTAATGTGATATTTTGGTATGATTTTGTAAACTTACTACATCGGATTACATTAGTGCCATGGTTTCAGGCTATCATTTCCCTTTAAAATCTGCTTTGAATTCTTTATACTATTGCAGGCAATCTGCATTTTCCTGGGCCATTCCTTTCAGTCCTTTTGTTGGTACTAGTGAGCTTGTTATTCCTCAGCCCCATGGCATTACCCAGATCTTCAAACAACCTTCAGACTTTCAGTTTGTTTACAAGTGCTCCCTCTGCTCAGAGATGGAAATTAGTGAATTCCATTTGGTCTCCTAGTAAATTCTAATTCTAGAAGCCCCTTGGCAAGAGAGAAGAACAGATCTGTATCATGTGCTTGGACATTCAGAGAGGCCTTGCACAGTCTTTCTGACATGCATCTTTGGAGCTGTATGCGAGCTGGTAGAAGGATGTAAGTCAAGCTATGCCTTGTGAGAACAACTAATACACAGCAACAAGTGCAGAAATATGCTGTTCACCTACTAAGGGCAGACTGTTACTGGTAGTAGTAACTAATCAGTGCTTGGGTGAACTTCCAAAATTGAAAAAACATAGAAGGTGGTGAAATATAGAAAACTGAAGCTTGTAGTGACCCAAGCCCAGCTGAGATGAGCACAGAAAACACACTGCATGCTCCAAGAGCTGCAGGCAAACACAGTGGAAAGCCAGGATACCCCTCTTGATGCTGTTCTGCCACCACATTGACCCTGACCCCAGATTCAGGCGCATCCCCACCCATCCTCATTCCCTAGCAGGTAGAAAGCAGTCAGGCAGTTTGGCACCTTCCTACTAAATGGCAACTTGCTTCTGAAGCTGACAGTGGTCACCTGGCCCATAGTCTGGCAGGACTGAGCTCGCTGTTTAGAAGCTCTCACTCATGCAGGCTGGAGTCTGGCTCTAAAGTCACAAACAGGAAATCCTTCTAGGATGTGCTTAAGCTCTGATTCCCGGATGTTCACAGCAAGCAAAGGCTTCCTGTATGCAGAATGGAGGTTAAAAATAAAATAAGGCACCTGCTAGGAACATACATGGCCAGGGCTGGGGAAAAAGTGAGGGGACAGTTCTTCTTAAGGCAGGAAAAAAGTTTTTTCATGGGAGATCCAAAGTTTGCCTCTGCCATTTAGAATGCACTTGAAAGAGAATCCACGTAATCCATGAATAGAGGAAAAGCTGCAAGTTCATTTCACCTACAAATGGAGCCGGTACCTCAGCTGTGCAGCTCTGTATTCACAGCCAAGACAAAAGAAAATGCTAACTTGTGGGCTCCTGCTGAATGTTACCCAACCAGAGAGCTTTGAACCTCACAGTGGAAGAGTTCTTCTGCCTTCCCTGCTTGTTTGGATGGACGCAGAGCTCCTGTCACACAAAGTTCTTGCAACAGGCATATTTCTGTGCCATAGGGCGTAACTCCTGAGCAGTCTGGAGCTCTGAATGTAAGGTCCTCTCTGGGGGTTGCATGTGATGGATAGTTTCAGGGTAGACCAGGTAGAGTTCAATTTGTTGGTGGGAATGTTTACAGTCTTGAAAATTTAATGAAGCTCTGGCAGTGTTGGAAGCAGCTGGATTGAGCAGTGATCTTAACATCATACTTTGGCTCCAGTATGGGTGAACCCAACCACCACTTTCACTTGCTTCCCTTTTTTCTTATGGTAGCAGTCTGTTTTCCAGGAGTTTATCTAGCACAGTCCTAAATGCCCTGAACGTTTGATTGTCAATCTTACCTCCTTTTATAGAGAAATTTTCTAGCACAGCAAAACCTGTGAAATACTTGGGCTTAAAATGTCGCTCCCTGCAACTCCTTGTCTTGAGCTTACATTTTACTCTGTGTTGTTCACACTGGGAGTCCCTCTGCTCTTCATTTCACCTCTCACAGCCCTGGACTTATTGCTAGTTTTGGAGTTCCTTGCACTGCCGACTAGCATTTGTCTACATCAACTGGCTTCCTTGTTTGGCCAGGTGAGTTACCTTGTCATAGAAGGAAATCAGGTCTGATAAGCAGGACTTTCCTCTCCTCAAGCCATGCTGCTGTGACCAATGACAGTGTTGTCTTTCAGATGTTTTTCAACAGTTCCCAGAAAAATCTCCATAACTTTACCAGGCATTGAAGTGAGACTGGCAGGCCTGTAGTGTCCAAGGTCCTCCTTTTTGTCCTCCTTGAAAATAAGGACAACATTCAACAGCTTTCTTTCATCTGGTACCTCTCCATATTCCCAAGACTACTCAAAAATCATCAAGATAGGTTTTGCAAAGACATCAGCAGCTCTTTGAGGATTCTGGGATGAATCCCATCAGGCCCCACAGAACTTCATGAATCCTGAAAGTCTTATTCCTGTTTATACCATCTCATATGATGTTACTTTGTTTTTGCAATATGCTCTCTGATTCATATTCAACCTAAAGGTCCCTGTAAACCAAACTGTATAGACTGTTTCTTCTCAGTCTATCTGTGCAATTTGTTATTCCTACCAAGTGGATAATCTTCCTACTAAGGAATCATAATAATTTTCAAATGTCTATGTTGTTTAATGTTTTTAATGTTGTTTAGTATCTTTACTAACAGTGCTCAAGGAAGTGTGAACTGACTAAACAGAAGGACACAGAACAACAGGGAAATTGCAGCTTTAGTGATGTAAACTTAATGTTCACTATTTATAAAGACTGTATAAAACTCAAAGTGATCAGAGAAAAGTTGTAAGAATAAGTCAGGATCCACAGTAGGAGGTTCCACATGGAGACCTTTAGAAAAAAAATTAAAAATTAATGATTTCTAAGGATCTATAAGAAAGAAAATATTTAATTGTTTCAATAATAATGATATGCAATCTAACAAATGAAGACAGTACAGGAGCAATGGGGTGGAACTGAAGTTACACAAACTGAAAGGAAAGATCAACAGGTAAGTGGAAGGAGGAACTGATCACTAGAATAACTATGACAAAGGCAAAACAGATTCCTACTATTCCTAATTTGTCCACCTTGACTTGTAAGGGTGCTGGGCCACCAGTGTTTTTGCCCAGAAAAGTTGGACCAGATGATCCCTGAGGTCGCTTCCAACCTGGTACTCTCTGGTTCTACAAGTCTGTGACCTTTCTCAGGAGGTAGAGCCTGTCCTCGAGTTTGTGATTCCCAAAAGACACACAGTGATCACCCAGATGTGGTGTCTGAACTGCTCTCTGAACCTGCATGCTGCCTGCCCTGTGAAACCCTTCCCAAAGAGACGGCTGGACTTTGTCGAAACAAGGAATCATTGTTATGAGAAAAGGGAATGAGAGAATGATGAGAAGGAAACCATCTAGTACATTTTCATCTGTGAGCCAAGACAAAACTGAAATCAACATTTCCAGAGGGGGAGTTGACTGAGCTGAGCCCTGTGCTACTGACTGCTCTACTTCCTGTCCTGGCTTCTTCCATCCTCCTCTGGAATCTCTTGGTCCGTGTTTTGCAGCAGGGTGACCTCACTTGGCAGCAGTTCTGCGAGCATTTGCTGACAGAAACGCATCGCTCTCACCGGTGCCTCTTAGAACACTGCTCACTAAGGCCTGGACTTCCTCCCTGAGAGCAAACAAGTCTCCTTCTGTTCCCATGAAAATCAGCTGGGAGGAAGCAAAATGGGGGGGTAGTTTCCGAAATGCCACGGACTGTGATTACAGACACACCTTGGAATCCGCAGCGTTGGGGGCACAGGGGCTGCGGGGCATTTTTGCATGAGGTGACATGTGCCTTTGGTCATCAGTGTTCACAAACAGGTACAACACTGATGGCAAAGGGCCTGCTTGTTTTGGTAAAAGAAAGAAAACAATTTAAGGAATATCCCTTCCCAAAGAGTACGGCTTTTGCTTTGGAGGCATTTTCTATATATAGTGAGGTGACTGTTTCAGAATGGAAAATGTTTGTTCAGGAAGGAAAGGCTCTGAGATCAGCAGAGTTGAGTCTCACCCACACGCTGTCGACTCCATTGGACCCTTCTGCCCAGCAGCAGAGACTCAGGAGGAGTCTGCAGGGGTGAGGTGACTGCCCAGGAATCTCCTGCCTGCACCCAATTTCTCTCCGCTCTGGTCTGCCATGATTCCTCCGGGAAAAAGAAAAACGCAGACAGGTCTGACCTTCTTCTTCCGTCTGTGTAAATCATATTTGTCATCCACAACCAATGTGCGCTGGGGTGTAACAACACCCCACAAACACCCTGGACTGCGGATGCCAGCAGCAAACGGGAGGAGTGCCACGCTGACCAGACAGCTCGTGCTGAATGCACTGTGTGCATATATATGATCTGAACTTCACTAAATATACTTGCCACAAATAGGCATGGGAAGTTGTCATTCCAAACTGGAGAGGATCACACACACAAACACAAAGAACACCAACCCGGAGGAAGGCAGGATGAACTGGTATGGTGCAGCTCCATCTCGTGGGAGTTTGTATCTGACACAATCCTAACCCCATGAATGTTAGTTACCTGTAGTGTAGCATTGCTTATGAGTCCCAGACACTGACCCATGTATGTACTAAACTTACTGTGTTTAAATTATTTTTAAAAATGAAAAATCAATAGTTACCTTGCAGTTTAAGATGCCATGATGCACATAGTTTGACAAAGATGTGACCATCAGGTAGCATCACTCTATCTAATCCTATCACAGTCCCAAAAAACCCTATAGGCTAGAAGTGCACACATGAGCCTACCAATATGTTTTAAAAGTTACTCAGATCTCCACGTTAAATCCCAGCTCCCTCGCTTCTCCAACATCAGAATCAGACTACAAACCACCAGTTGGCTGATCCTGTTTTACATAACTTTAAGGGCAATAACTGGTGCAGCAGAAGGAAGATTTGTCTTATGAGTCAATTTAATGATTCTTAACTATTTAGAAATAACTCAGGCCACTGAGAGGCACTTGAGATGGCAGAAGGGGTGTTGTCTAAGTTTAGAGAGCTTAGGAAAATTTATAGTTAAAACAGAGGGACAAATCTCCTTCAATTTCAAAACAAATTTTAATTAAGATATGATAAATGGAAGGATAACAGTTCCTAGNTGGCGTGTCCCTCCGAAGAGCAGTTGAAATCCTCTGCTGGTGAGAGTGATGGTTGCAGTCTGGTGGCAGTCGCAGTCTGCTCGTGGCTCGGGTCCTCTTCTGGATCTGAAGAGAGTTCCCTAGGCCCAAAAATCCTCTGCTTATATTCACCTAGGCTCCGCCCAGTCCTTCCCCCAGGGCGGAGACTTAAACAATGGGTGATTTACTCTGTGAGATAAACAATGACCTATTTTTGATACCCCTGATGGGCCATTAGCAGACATGACCCCTCAGGTGGGTGTGGAGGCAGAAGAATTTCCTTATCTCACAGAAGTTCCAAAACACCCAGCCTGCAGCCTGAGGGGTGTGCTGTCCCTTAGACAATAGCTGCTAATGTGCCATTGTGAGCAGTTCATGGGAAAAAATGGCATAGAGGCTTTAGAATACACACCCACACAGTGACAAACTGACCCTGGATACTAAAAACCAAGACAGGTGTGTAATCCAGAAAGAATATAGACGTCTTATCCAAGAGGTCAGGAGTAGATAGCAAGCATTTATGAAGAGAAAATCATGCTTAAATAATCCGATAGCCTCCTACAAGGATATGACTTGATGCAGAAGGGGAGAGCAGCAGATGTTGGTGGCTCAGCTTTGGAAAGGCTCTAGTTGTCCTTGTTTTGAGCAGGGAAGATGGACTAGATCTCTAGGTGTCCGTTCCAACTTCAGTTATTCTGTGATTCAGTCCCTCTTATGAACACCATATACATTCCGGTTTGGAGATATTCAAACCGGATTGTGAAACAAGTCTTAGTAAAACCAGGGACTGTTAAGACTTCATTTTTCACCATCGTTTCCTTCACCTCTCTATTTCTTGTTTTTACTTCACCTCTTTGTTTATTACAGAGAATAAGTCACAAATTTTAATGTAAAGGTGTTTGTTCCCCTTTCAAAATTTCTTTTTCTTTTCACAAGACTTAGTGTAATTTTAAATATAACATTTCAATTCTCTTTGATGACCAAGTACACAAAGGATCCTATCTATGACCGAGGATGAAAGTTTTTGGCAGCCACTACTTTGCCACTCTGTCACAGGTTCACAAAGTAGACAAGGTACAATTTTCAGTTTCTTGCCTTCCTTATAAAATCTAAATACCTTCCAGAAGTTAATCAAGCAATACTATAAAGCCTCTCTGGGCTCTACTGACAGTGTGCATGAGGTGGGGGATACAGTAAGAAAGGTGTGAAAAATAAGTATGTCTATAAATCAAATCCATGTAATGTCAAGTATCTTCAAATAAGTAAATCTTCTTTCAAACATCGAACGCTCCCTCCCCATGTGGAATTTATGAAAGAACCAGGTCCAAGTATATTGGACCCTGACAACTGACCAAAGAAAACAGAAATGTATTTTCTGAACTGTTGGCCAACTATAAAGCAGGGGAGATAGCCATCTGAATTGATGGTTTGCATTTCACCCTGAAGCAAGAGCTTGAACTGCTGCTCATGCCCTGTTATAGTTTCAGAATCTAATGGAATTTTTCTTTCCCCACCGCCAGAATGAGGGGCGAATTGGCCTACCTTAGTCCATTTGCCTCTAACAAAAGAAGCAAGATGACCGGTGATTTAGGATGGGGGGGAAGCAGACAGGCTGGTTTTGGCAGTTGGCAGTGGAGAGATGGCAGAGGGAGAAACCTGTCTGAGTTTGGTTTCTTTCTTTGCCTTTCCTGCTGTTTCTTTTTCCCATCCCTGGATTTACGGAGCTTTTTGGATTGTTTTTGACTTTGCCCAAGAGAGAGAGGACGACATCACTAGCCAGGGGGGGGCCCTTACATCGGGCTTCTGTGAGGGAGCCCAGCGGCGGCCAGCCCAGACATGAGGGAACTTTTACATCAGAAGCTCCAGCCTAAAGGCCAGCAGGTGACAAGCCGANCTTGCTACCCGTAAATACCAGCTGTGCCTGACAGGACAGACTGTGTGTGTGTGGGGGGGGGTTTGGTTCAGGGTTTTTTTATTCGTTCAGTCTTGGTTGTTTTGTTTTTCTCTTGAATATACATATATATATATATCTCATAGCTAGGAACTGTTATCCTTCCATTTATCATACTTTAATTAAAATTTGTTTTGAAATTAAAGGAGACTTGTCTCTCTGTTTTAGTTATAAATTTTCTAAGTTCTCTAAACTAAGACATGCCCGAAGAGTTCTCACAGACAAGCTGTGTTTCCTCCACACCTTCCTCCTCCTCTCCCGTACAGAACCCCTGGAATACCCCACAGCACTTACCCCAGCTCCCTTACAAGAGTCTTGCCCTCAAACACTGTGCATTCCATCATGGTCAGTGGGCTTCAGCACACTGGCCAAGGTGTCTCTTGGTGTTCCCTTTGCAGTGACAGCACTCTTAGTGCAGTGCTGGAGTCCTTCAGTACTCCAAATCTCATTCCATGTTTTAACAGTCTAAAATTTCAACAAGTATTTGTTTGGTTTGTTGTTGCTGTTGAACTGAGGCCCAATATCATGATGTCCTTGGCTAAGTCACCAGACTTCCATGAATGAATAACTACTTCAAAAAGGTAATAGTGAGAACCTTAGAATCCATAGAAATTAAGAAGAGCCTGATTTCTACACCTGAGAAGCGGTGTTAACACATGGGTGCAAATAGTAACATGGTGTGGAAATGCTCATTTCTCTGATGGAAACATTTAGAGTTTAATTTTAATTAGCTTCTTACATTGCCCCCACATTCCAGAATGGACAGAATGGACATACATAACTGCAGCAACTGATAGTTTTTAACCAATTCTATCATACTAGAGTGAAATATTTTGTAATTATTCAATGCATTACATATATTTAGGAGAGATCCCTTAAAAAATACTTTGAACAGTTACAGGTCTGTTATCTTGATTGTAACAGAACACAAAACTGTCCTGGATGGTATCTTATAAAACAGACCGATTCAGCTCAAAAGCAGAATACAAAATTTAACAGCCTAAGTAATTAACAATATGAACAACTTAACTAATGACATTGTAAATTTCTGGTAACTGGTAATTCCTGAAACAAAACATGTTTGTACGGGTATTTGTTTCTGGTTTGTTTTGTTTGGGTTTGTTTTGGTTTTGATTTGTGTTTGTGGTTTGGTTTTTTTTGTTTTGTTTGTTTGGCTTTTGCCAAATGTATGTTAGTAAATACAGGAAAAGATAATTCAGGGAAGGTCTATGGCATGTGTTTTACAAGATGACAGACCAATTCACAATTCACAGTACTTCTTTTGTGGGTTTGTGATTTATGACAGCTAGCAACTGTATCCCCGAGAAATTTAAAACCCACTGTTCTGAAGAGAAAACCCTGTTACATGTGAAATTAGACTGTAGATCTTAGAACTGCAAGACATAGTTAAACAAAAGGGCCAAGAAGATTCAAGGATTGGAAATTTTCAAGGACAAGAATATTCCCTGTTACATTACCATGGATTGCAAAGACACAAAAAAGTGTGCTTTGATTTTGTGAACATGTCTCTGCTATGTCTAAACTAAATCTTCCCTCTTTTGGTTTAAAATCATTATACTGTGTCCTGTCACTGCAGACCTTGGTAAAAATTTTTTTGTTGTTTTTCTTATAAGCCTCCTCTAAGTGTTGAAGGTGTCCTTGGAGCCTTCTCCAGGTGAACACTCCCAGCTCTTCCAGCCTGCATCCAGAGCAGAGGGGCTCCAAGCCTTGGAGCATCTCTGTGGCCTCCTGGACTCTCTCCAGCAGATGTTGGACCCCACTGCTGGAGGCAGCTCTGCAGGCAGAATCTCACCTGAGCAGAGAATTGCTTCCCTGGACCCAGATCTGATCGATTTTCTGGGCTGCCAGCACATATGGTTGGCTCATGTTCAATGTTTCCTTCACCAGTATCCCCAGTCCTTCTTGGTAGGGCTGCTCTCAATCTCTCCATCCCCAGACTGTGTTAATACTGGTAGTTGTTTCACCCTAGGTTCTGTGGTTCTTTAATGAAGGCAAAATATGATCTTAAACAACACAAGATCAAGAAGCATTTAGACAATACTCTCAGGCACATAGTGTGACTCTTGGGGATGGTCCACTGCAGGGCTGAAGGTTGGTTCCTTCCAACTCAGCATATTCTGTGATTCTGTGAAGAGTCTCCATTCATCCTGGATCTGACAAACCTGCAAAATTGTTCAAAGTAAAATATGTGAGCAGGGAGCAAAACAGTAAAGGAATCAGAAAAATCTGTTTTTTCACTCTGAGAGATGATTACTTGTCCTTGTAATTACATTGGCAGTTTGGGTATAATTTCTAACTCTTCCAAAGTATATTGCCATGGCATGTGGAACTCAGTGAAGCTGCACTGATTTTATTAAAATAAACATTTTGTCCAAGAAAGCAATGGAAATTGCTTTGGGCAATCATCAGTGGCATGAAACCGAACAAAATCAAAAGCCGGGTTCTGCCCTTGGGATGGAGGGATGCCAGATACAAACTGGGAGAGGAATGGCTGGAGGGCAGTCCAGCAGAAAAGGAGCTGGGGTGCTGGTCAGCAGCAGCTCCATAGGGGACAGCACTGTCCGGGGACACTGACCAGAGCACGAACAGCCATTCCAGAGGGGGGATCATCCCACTGCAGTCAGTGCTGCTGCGGCCTTGCCTGGAGCACAGCACTGGGCCCACCACTCAAAAAGGATGTGAAAATCCTTGAATGCACCCAGAAGATGGCAACCAAGCCCATGAGGTGCTGGAAGGAACATCCTGTGCCCAGAAGCTGAAGGCTCTGAGTTTGGCTGATTTGGAGAGAAGGAGGCTGAGGGGCAGCCTTATGGCCCTCTGAAACTTCCTGAGGAGGGGACGTGGAGATGGAGGTCCGGAGCTTCTCTCCCTGGGATCCAGGGACTGGACGTCTGTGCATAGCTCAAAGCTACATCAGGAGAGGTTCAGACTGGACATTAGGAAGCATTTCTTTACAGAAAGGTTTTCTAGAGAGATGGTCAATGCCCCAGGGCTTTCCGTGTTTAAAAGGTGTTTAGACATTTAAGAGGCCCTCAATATCTTAATGTTTCAACTTTCAGTCAGCCTAAAGGGGTCAAGCAGGTCCCTTCCAAGTGGAACTATGCTATTCTAATATAGAATAAGAATAAAATTTTCTGGTTTCATTACTGTGAATGGTGAAAGATTCTTCTTAGCACTTTTCCAGGTCTATCCCATCCAGTGTCCAGATCTGCACTTAGAGAGGTAACATATTCAATATTACTCACTTAACAAACACTGGGACACAGAGACATACAGCAGTTTTTAGCATCCTCTGTTACACTCACGGGACAGAATGAAGGTTTTACAACTCTGCAATTCTGAGAAACATTATCCCTCTCCTACATTATACACAGGTCTTCTCGTTTATATGTACAATTCAGTCTTTAAAGAAGCAAAACATAAGGTTTAAGTGTTGTTTACAGAAAATGAACACATCTTACAGAACTAGCTTTGTGCCTGAGTGATGTTGTGCATCACAAGTTTAATGTCTCACTTCTCATTGTACCCTGTAGCCTTGGAGACTGAGGTTCAGAGCCCACTATGCTGCAAATTCATTTGTTGTAAAAACACCAACTACAAACTTCGTTTTCCCTTCTAGGGCAAATGATGAGTGACATAAATCCTTTGAAATCCTACAGTTGAAATCCTCAGACCATTATTTGGGATTACAATAACAGAATAAAGTAGGTAAGACATTTCTGCATTTGTGATGTTTAGAAGCCAGAGAAGAATGAAACAAGGCAAAAGAAAGTAAAGAGGTTATTTCTTGTTCCTTTCCTGTGGGAGGAAGGAGGGAGCTCTTACAAAGAAACACCTGCAAGCAGGAGGAGAGAAGTGTTCGAGGAATGAGCTAAAACAGGTTAAAGACATCTGATTTCAAGGACGAGGAAAGAAGTAAAACTTCAAACCTTCCCATTTTAAACTACGAAGATAGCAAAGTGAAAAAGAGGAAGCAGTGCAGGAAGCAAAAGAGATCCCAGAAGTATGTAAGGACTGAGGACTTTCAGGGTTTAGTTTGCAATGGAAGAGAAGCAGAAAATGAATCAGGATAGAGAACAACAGAGAGGAGAATCAGCCGGTGAAGTGCAAGCCACGGCTGTGAGCAGAAAAACGGGCAGAAACAAAAAGAAGAAACACCAGAAAGCTGAACACAGCACTTCTCTGAAGAGAAGAAGATGGAAGGAAGCAGGATAGGGGAAAAGCAGCAGTGGAAAAGCAGCAGTGCAGCATCCCCCTGGCACCTGACCCGATTCAAGCAACATGAATTATTGGTTTAGACCTGAGAAATATCAAATAAAGGCATTGAAGTTTCTGAAGGATTCAGGACACAGAGAAGAAGACCATGAAGATTACAGGAACAGACACATTTCTTACAGAAGGCATTCCAGAAACAGCAGAAGAAAGCCAGGTGATATTAAAATCAGCATCATAACCAGTGGAGTAAGCAGAAAAGATGGAAGGAAATATTAATCAAGCCAAACAGAAGGAAGTAGAAGGTTTTGCAACCTGGATGCAGGATATAAATTTATACTTACCACAGGAACACAAAAACAAGGCAGAGAAAGGATCTAGCAAAGGCAATGAGACACACTAACAGGTAAGGGTAACAAGATGGAGAAATAGCATTAGCAAGACAGGAGGAATAAAAAAGTAAGAATGGCACATAAACAAGAACCCTTCCTCAAAGAATTTGAAAAATGCTGAGCAGAAAATTGTCATAGCAGGACCCCAAAGTACAAGACTGTACAAGGCTGCACCAGAAGAAAGGAGCATGATGACAAGGAAAAGTATAAAAATGAAGACAAGAATCTCTTTCACAGGTTTGCAGCATTCCCTGCTGACTTATGAACAGCAGTATCTAAAGCTCTACATTCATCCTTAGAAGAGGTTGGAAGGACAAGCCTGGAGTGCTGTTCCACATAGTACAGTGTTACGCCAAGCAGAGTCCAAAGAGGGAACAAAGGTAAAAAAACCCTGTTGTGCTTCCCTTCCATTTCTAACTGGTTTTTGTTTTACTCTGTTGCTTCAAGTCCTGTCCTCCTGGGAGGAGCTTCACTCTGGATCTTACTAAAAATTGGTCTCATCCTCCAAAAAGGATCCTTTCCTACAGGGTGAGAGCACGCTCCATTCCCTCAGAATTCTCTCTGTGACAAACTAGACCAAGACTGCACTATTCATCAGCTCCTGCAATGCCAGCAGCCTGTCTGCTCTGCACTGATGGCAGATAATTAAAACCTTCCTCGGTGCTGCTTTCTCCACTCAGAATAGAAAGTGCTTCTCTCCCCACTATGAAACTCATTCCCAGCCCAGAACAAAGGCTGGAAGTTACTGACAAGTACAGATCTCACCACAAGAAAGCAGGGGCCAGCACAGTTTATATTGTTTCCTCCCTTGCCATCTATGTGTGGGGCCCCAAAGTGATGACATTATGGCTCAGATGCTACAAGGCCAAATTCATGGACCAGAGACTCCCTGGAGACTGACCAGGTGTCTGTGACAGGTTAGGAGTTCCTGGAAGCAGAAACAATAGCAGGATGAAGCTGAGAGAATTGGAAGCTGCAAAACTGGGAGTCAGAACACTGGAGATAGACTTGCACTTTGCTAGTCCTGTTCATCCGAGCCTCCTGGGAAGAAATTGGTGAATGTGATTCTGGTTTTAAGATCATGTGGACAGAGAATTCTAATTTGGGGAAAGTAGCACCATGTCTGCTAGCAGACATGACAATACAATACTGGTGATCCTTGAAACATCAGGAAATCAATAAGAAATAATGTCATCTGCCAGCAGAACAGAGGCATCATGTAGCTGGGATCCTTACGAAATTTACTCACAGTCCAATTACAGATTTTACTTAATTTTCTGAAAATCCTTTTGTAAATCCATGCCAGTCAATTTTACAACCATCTTACAACTAATCTCTAATTACAGGGGAGACCTCAAACCAGAATTTCTTTTAACTTTTAATCAGGATGGGCTTGAAATGCTAATCCCATAACACTGACATTGTGCCGGTAATCACTGGACTATTGAATACATATAAGTAATGCCAATCCTTCTTGGAGTTGTACTGGAGGCTTGCTTGTCTCTTTCAACTATTCTATTCTATTCTATTCTATTCTATTCTATTCTATTCTATTCTATTCTATATTCTATTCTATATCCTAATTCTATTCCTCTTCAAACAATTTTTGGTCTAGCTGTTTCATCAAACTGAGAACTCCTGTTGGTCACCTAATGCAATCAATAATTCTTTTAACTCCCGTTTTCCAGAACACAGGCACCGATCCATACCAGTGAACTGCTCTGTGGGACTCTCCTAGAAACAGCCTTGCTGCTGACAGTCATCCACTGGAAAACCAGCAACAGAATTTAAGTCAAAAGCTGATGAATTACTGCTCATTGTTTATTCAGCTCTTCATGTACTACTACCAAATACCTCATAGACATCCTTACCTATTTCTGACATGCCAAAAAATCCTTTTTTACTTCAGGCTTTTCCCCTTGGAGGTTGAAAATTTGGTCTTATCCCCATTTTACAGAGATGAAATGGAGACAGAAGGATGAGGAGAAAATAACATATGAACCGGATTTTTGAAGGCTTTCAAGAAACTGTGAAACAGCCAGTGTATAACTTGTGCTTTTGGAGTGACAAACAAGGGTCTTTATCTCTCAAATACAAACAGAACTCTGAGAGGCTCGAGTCTGCTAATCAAAGCAGCCACAGGAACAGCATCCTGAACACCAGGCCCCCAAACACAGGCACAAACATTATTTTTGAAACTTTAACTTCCCTCAATGGAAGTTAAAGGCTCCTTGTCTTGCTCATAACTCTTTTTAAAAAGTCCACACTGGACAATAACTCAAACTTAAGTTTGACCTGTTCAGAAAGCAAAAGCAAACTGAGAGGGAGTTTCAAGGTCTTTGTACAGCATGAACATGTATTTGACACAGCAGAACACGCCATATCACTTTATCAGGAGTGCCACAAGTGCAATCCATGCTTATTCACAAAATGCAGAGAATCACTGAATGTAAATGCAACAGACATTTGGCAATATGTCCTTCAAGTGGAGAAAGCAGCAGTTAGCACAGGAGCTCTGTGGAGGGTGAGGAGATGAAGAGAGCTTCCACTGAGCAGAAGGCAAGCAGATGGAGGTTGGTATCCCTTGGTGTGAAGCTTATGAGTGTCCTCCTGCAAGGAGAAGTCTTCAAGACATGTTTTTGAAAGTTCTAGTAATTTTTCTGAAAGAGTTTTTTGTAGCTGTGCCTAGGTTCAAGCTCTTGTCCTTCAGCATGGAATGGATAATACAATTTAGCGAAGTTCTGAACTATTAACATATAGATTTAAAACCCCCACAATATTGCATGGGAATAAAACAGGCAAACAAAGCTCCTAGGATATCAACTTATCTCCACTGGTGGTAATCCACAGAGCGCTACATTTCTCAGAAATGTATATTGGTTGTATAGTTAATGGCAATCAATGGCACTCTGACAATGGGTGGTCAACCTTTCCTCTATTCTGTCCAGGGCTGATACTGAAGTGTTGAACAATTTCACACAACATGTCATTTTCATCCTACAGATATCAGTGTGCTGGTACTTTCCCCAGATCTTCTGGTCCAAGACAGCTGCAAAAGAAACAGAAAACCAAAGCAAACAAACCAACCAACCAAAACAAACAAAAAACCAAACATAAAACTCCCAGAAAAAAAACCCCCAAAACCAAAACCACCTTCAATATTTTTCATCCTCATTTCTGCTCAGCTGGTTCTTTTCACCCTCCTTGTTGATTCACAAATCGA
This sequence comes from Formicarius rufipectus, assembly GCA_013399695.1. Taxonomy (NCBI): domain Eukaryota; kingdom Metazoa; phylum Chordata; class Aves; order Passeriformes; family Formicariidae; genus Formicarius; species Formicarius rufipectus. The sequence goes on along the minus strand of VXAU01003280.1, from coordinate 25,428 downwards.
AATCCATTATAATACCAGGCTAGTATTTTAGCTATATCCACATCTCACTTCCCCCTTCTCTACTGCAATCTGGACAGGGCAGTAAAACACAATGCTCTTTAAAGTCCTTACAGCTCTTTCCTGCACTTCCTAACTTCTATGATAAGACAGAGGATGATTGTTTCTTCTCTCCACTTCCAACCTCACTGCCATTAGTATCTAAGGATAACTACTAAACTTCCTTTCTATCTCTCCTTTTGAAGATTACACTGAATATCAAAGAATAAGAAAATCACAGTATCTTCCTTGACAGTGGTGGTGGTTTCTGGAGATGTTTACATTCTTAACAGTGACTAGGAAGCTGGTTCCTGTGATTGTATTCAGTATTCAAGGCCAGGTTGGACAGGGCTTGAAGCAATTTGATCTGATGAAAGATGTCTTTGCCCATAGCAGAGGGGTGGACTAGATGATCTTTAAAGGCCACCTCCAACTCAAACCATTCTGTGATTCTGTGATTGTATCTTGTTTTGTTAATCACAGCCCCTTTGATGACACAGATGTATTTCATGCAGTATTTATGTCGCACACTCAAGACTTCTGTGTGCATAACTCACAAGTTGTGTTATTTATTTCTACATTTTCCTGCACCACCCTTAGCCTTGCCCTGTCACTGAGGCCTCTCTGTGGTATTATATTACAATAAAATGATTGAGATCTGAGACTCAGACCATGTGGATCCAATTCTTACCACATTGTCCTAGATTGGGAGATGAATCCAGCCCTTCACTCTTGCAGTGACTGGGAACAACAGAACAGTATCAGCAGTGTTAGAACCAAGTATTTTAGGTAGCAATGTTTTTAAGGCACAGCTCTCCTGCTTAGCAAAACACGGATCTGTAACCTACTTATAATTCCAGAATTGTTTCCCAGGTGCAAGCTGATACAGGGACCATGCTGATAACCAACCAGTAACCTTCAGCTTGCACCCAAGTGGTTAAGAAAGCAGAACAGGGACGGGAAAAGGCTTGCAGAGAATCAGAAACACCTATGATGCGTTGCTGAGTCAACCCATAGAAAGACCCAAACTTCTTTGGTTCACCTGGAATTAAAGAGTCATGATCCTGTGGATACAGAGTACCCATCTCTGGTGACAATACCTCCCATTTGGTCTGCCCTCGCCTTCAGTGGTGCTGACGTGTCCCCTCCCAGGCTGGGCAGCCTGGCTGTGCCTCTCTCTGGAGCACTCCCTGTTCCTCGTTTGGGGTTCTCTGACGTCAGCTCTGAGGTCAGGCAGGCAGGGCCCCCTCCCAAACACAACGGACTATACATAGCTGCAGCAGCAAATGCTTTTCATTATGTATCCCCTCCTCCCCAGCCCAGCGAGGCCCCTGTGCTGCTCTGCTACGTGTTTTCTGTTATTTGGGGTGAGCTGTGCATTCCTCACAAGCTTTGAATGTCATACAGAGCCCTGGGGGAATCCTCAGAGGAGTGGGAGGAGAGACTAGGCAGGGGAAGCTGCCTGTGCACACCAGGGAAGAGGCACTCCCTCGCCATGTCAGGCTGTGGAGGTGCCCAAAGCAGAGGGATGAACCAGGTCTGTGCCAGCACACTCTCCTACACAGCAGCCAGCCCCTCAGAGATGGATTTGAAAGCTTTCCACTTCCCACCTGCAGAACTTGCTCAGCTGACCCTAGTCTGGCAAAGCAGACCATGAGGTGATAAATCTGTGTGTGCCCAAAAAGTAAAGAAATAACTTCAGATTAAGATTGTGAATCAAGAATAGTTGAATATAAATTGGCCATTAAGACACACAACAAGAAATGTACAGATTTCTAGCTATTACAGCAATCAGGCTTCAAAACACCCTTCCAAACTAAAAAGGACATAGACACAGAAATCCCATCTGCCTCCAAATGAAAGCCTGATAAAATTGTGATTACAGGATTTTGTATGTGTGACAGCTAGGGCTCACACACACATAGACCCAAGAATGACTGCACACTACCTTCTCATCCAGTACCATGGAAATCTGACATGAACTCCCTTCCTGGAGCACACATGTGGTGCCTTGTACTAAGGACAGGAAGATAAACCCCAAGCCCGCCCCTCCTCAAAACTCTCTGTGTCTATGTTTGTGTGTTAAACCCATGCTGCCCAGTTCATGTTTCAGTGTGAGCTCACAGAGTTTGCACAGAAGAATGTTATGGATATAGAAACGTAGGACTGCAAAGGACTTCCTCGGATGGCTGGAGGGAGTGAGCTCAGTGGCCACACCCCAATCTGCTGCCATGCATTTTGTTCATAAATACACCTCAGAGAAAAACTTGGTTGATGAAATGCCAGCACTGGGCTGAGAGCTGAGCTTTGTGGTCCCACTTATAAAATACATACTGACCATTCTCCACAAAAGAGTCATTTTGACACTGTATCTTACTTAAAGCACAGTATACTGATTTGTGGAGTGCAAGATTTGTCGAGATGCTCAGCACATGCAGCACTCTGGCATACTACACAGCTCAGGCTACCACGGTTCCTCTATAACTCCCAGCACAAACTATAAAAAGAAAGAACATAAAACATTCACCACAACTGCTACACACATTTGTCCTTGGCACAGCCAGCCTGGAGACCCTAGTCCAGAACGCCCAACAGAGCAATGTCCCAAACGGCAGTGCCACCCGTGCTCACTCCACTCTAAATGCAGCCCAGGGGACAGTCTGGGACGAAATACTGAGGGCCCTGCTGTATGGAGCCCTGCACCCTGCACAGCACCCTGCAAACACCCTGCACCCTGCACAGAGCCTGCACGCTGCACAGCACCCTGCACAGAGCCCTGCACCCTGCACAGAGCCCTACAAACACCCTGCACCCTGCACAGAGCCCTGCACCGAGCACTACATCCCACACCGAGCCCTGCACTTAGCCCTGCATCCCACACGGAGCCCTGCACAGAGCCCTACATCCCGCACCGAGCCCCGTACTGAGCCCTGCATCCCGCACCGAACCCCGCACCGAGCCCTACATCCCACACCGAGCCCCGCACCGCAGCCCGCCCGGGCCTTGCCCTGCCCCCCGTGCGGCGCAGGCCGTGCCGGTTACCCCGGCAACGCGAGCGGGTCGCACCGGCAGTGGCGGGGCGGGCCCGCCGGGGGGCGCGCGCGCTCCGACCGGGCGCGGGGTGTGTGACGTCACTGCCTGCGCCCGGTACGCCGTTCCTGGTCCCGGTCGGCGCGGCGTGAGCAGGATGGGCCGCGGCGGTCCTGGAGCTGTGAGTGACCCCTGGGGTGTGTGTGTGAGTCACCCCGGGGGTGTTAGTGACCCTTGGGGTGTGAGTGACCCCCCGGGTCCCGATTGACCCCCGAGTCCCGACTGTTCCCCGGTTTCGCTGCTCCGGGGAGCTGCCCGGGGAGCCGCCCGGGGAGCCTCGGCGCGGCTGCTGCGGGGGGCGGGGGTCCCGGGGGGTGTCGTAGGGGGGTTGGGGGGCGGCGGGCGCTGCCGTGCCCTCCGCTGGGCTCGGTGCCTTCGGCTGGGCTCAGTGCCCCCCGGGCCACCCCGCGCCGGGGACGCGAGCGTTCCTCGGGCCGCGCCGTCGGTCGGAAGCGGCAGCGTCGTGTCATTTTCCCGGCAGGTGCAGGGCACGGGCGGCAGCAGCGCCGTCAGCAAGTGCTCGGCGGCGGCGCGGGGCTACATCCAGGACCGGTTCTTGCAGCTCCTGGCGGGGCAGCGGCGCCGAAGAGCACCGCTTATCCACCGGTGAGGAGTGAGTGCTGTTGCCGACCTTTGACTGCTCTGTCCCGAGTAAAATGTGCCACCAGGCTGGTTCCTAACTGTAGTATTTAATGCTGCTGAAAGCTCTTTAAGATTTGAAAACATACTTATTAACTCTCCAGAACAATTTCGGTAAGGTATTTGGTGGCTCTGGGGAGCAGCATTATCTTTTGAATAAGTGTTGTCTGACCATGAACTTTTCTCCAGAACTTTGCCAAACACAATCATGTTTTAATGTGTGTGTGCAGAGGATTCTAGTCTGATGTGATCAAAGAGTTTGAGACTAATAGTTTAATGCAGTCCAAATGACTGAATTGCCAAAGGAGTTTTGTTCAGGGCAAAATACCAAACAGTGGTCAAGCAGAAGCTTGCTGGCCTATAAAGACCAGTGTTGCTCATCAGATCAGGAGCCTATGTTGATTTGTCCCAATAGTGGCAGGCCAAGCTGAATTCATAGAAGGGGTTGTGTATCGCAGTTGTCAACACTGTCATCATGAGTTTTGGGACATCTTAAACTACATGGTGAAATATTTGTCCCTGCAAGGCATGGAGATGATAACATGCTTGTTAGAGGGGTAATAGGAGCTGGGATATAGCCAAGTGGATATACAATGAAGCCAACTGAAAGAGAATGCCAAGGAGCAAGAGGCATCAGTCCCTGCCAGACTAGTAAACACTTTCCAGGAGTTAGACTAACTTAGTTGCATTCATTCAAAAATCAGAGAACAGAGTTTCTCTCTTGACTTTGCTTCTCTTCCTTTTTTTGTGCACCACCCACTCATTCATTTTGTTGTTATGGCATCTGATTTGGGGCAGCAGCTCAGGTATTGCCCATCTGCATTGTAGGAATGCATCCTCACTGTCTGGATTTGTACATTTTCATTCAGTGAATATTTACTTATGCAAAACAGAACAGGTCCACCTGGGATATCTGCATGTTTTCTCTGGGTTATCCATATTCTTGATGGTTAATAAACTCACTGAGTTTGTTAATATAACTCACTATAACTCAGGAGATGTGTATTTATTAGGAAACTCTAGACATGACAAAAACCATCTAGCAGTGGAGGTCTGTAAATTAGGGGGTATTGGGTGGAAGCTGAGAGAAAAAAACCACATCTTTATTTGGAAGATACCAGTGATGGAGAAATTGCATTCCTGGACAGCGATTACAATTGAATTTCTCTCAACAGGGGTTATTACATCCGTGCCCGTGCTGTAGATCACTGTGTCCAGGACTTCCTTCTGAAGACACAAAGCCACCCTAAGACACAGGTGCATTTTCTCTGGGGATACTGGCAGGTTCCACTAAAAGCATGAGAAGTCTTTCTAGCATCTGGGCACTGCAGTAACTTGTCAGTGCAGCTGTTGGGATCCTTTCCCAGGAGGGCACAGAGAATCTTGGCTGGCTCTCCATGTGCCCCTTTGGCAGAAATATCTGGGAGGGAGAAATATTCACGCAAAATTCTTTTACCTATTGCAGGAGGTTGCCTGATTTTGTCACTCTGCAGGTAATGCTGAATATTTTTCATACCTAGATGCTCAGGATGCTGCTGGAGTTGAGTATAACTTTATCTGACACTTTCTCTGCAGATCCTGTCTTTAGGTGCTGGCTTTGATTCCTTGTACTTCCGTTTAAAGGACATGGGTCTTCTGCATCACACTGTGGTATATGAGGTGGATTTTCCGAATGTGGTGTGCCAAAAAGCTACTCTGATCAAAAGAATAAAAGAATTGTCAGCGCTGGTGGGAGACACTGCAGGGGAAGGATTAGGTATGGTATTTATAGAAGGTTGTTTAGGCACTAAGTGTTTAGAAGAGGCAAATATAACTTCAGCCTTCAAAAAGTGAGATAAGATAGTAGGGAAACTATGATTTTTGAAATAAAAAAGCATGTTCATTTTATGAAAAACATTGAAACAAAAAGTTTTTAAGCATTGGGAGGTAGCAAGAAGCTGCCAAGGTAGATTTGTCAGGAGCTGTTTATAATAAACCAGTTTCTTTCTGTTACAATTTCTGAAGTCCTGTGTCCAGGTTTGAGCTCACTGGTACAAAGACAGTGACAAACTGCAGCATGTCCAGTGGGAGGTCATGATGATGCTGAAGTCATGGAGCAGGTGACATAGGAGAGGAGGCTAAGAGGTCTGGGTTTGTTCAGCCATAAGGAGAGGAGGTTGCAGGGGAGGTGAGCCTTTCTGCAGGCTACAGGTATCTATTGGGAGAGGCTAGAAAAGATTGAGCCAGACTTTTCTTGGAGGCACAAAGCAGTCAAGGGGTAATGGTTGCAAGTTGCTTTGTTAATGATTTGGTTTTGGCTGAACAGGTCAGCAAGCCATAGCTTGTCATATTCTGAAGAAGTACAGACGTATGATAATACCTGCAGAGCATAAACTGGAACTTGTGAGGAAGAAGTTCTTTACAGAGGAAGTCGTTTGGCATTGGAATGGGCTGCCCAGGGAGGTGGTAGAGTCTCCATCTCTGGAGTTATTTAAGAAGAGACTGGATGTGTCATGGTCTAGTAGAGAAGGTGGTGTTGGTCAAAGGGTGCACTCAATCTCAGAGTTGATTCTGTGATTCTGTGGTGATCTGTGAGTCAGGGCCTGGTGTTTGCAGAGAGCTGGCATGTGTGAGTTCAGTGGCATTGTACAGAAGTGAAATCTGTTTAGCAAACAAACAAACCAAGACTAAGAAATTTGAGAATGGTTTTCTGGTTGTGAGGCAAACCATTTTAATTCTGTCTAAGCAACTTTCTTAGCCTAAACTGAAATGTGTATAAACCATTAAGGTTTGATTCTGAATTACAGTGGTTCTAGGAAAATGTTCTTAAAGTAGATACAATAAAGGTTTGGTTTTACAGTAAATGTAATAATTCTATGAGGAATCTGTAGGTGAAATTTGCATTAGGAATAGTGGAGTTTTAGATCTGCATTTCTTGGATCACTTGGCACTGTCCCTTCATGTAATGATGGGGATTCTCCTGTACATGTCCCAGAGAAACGGAGTTGATGGACACAGCATCGTGAGTGATTGCCTGTGGGTTTTATTTTTCTGTTTGTCCTTTTTGATCTTAGTATTGCAGCAGCAACATAGTGAGATTGCATCATTTTTGTCTCCCAGGAGCCGTTACCTTTTCTGGAGAAAATTATAAATTACTGGGAGTGGATTTATCAGAGCTGGCTGAGCTGGAGAGAGCCCTGGAGGAAGCAGGAGTGGACAATGAAATCCCCACCCTCTTCATCGCAGAGGTGGTGCTCACCTATATGGAGAACAGTAGGTCAGTCGGGTTCTTCTCCCTTACCCAAGTGGTAAAGGGGAAGGAACAAGCTGTTTTCTGGGTACATCACCTTGGGCTGGGAGACCTGCTCTCTTAAAACTAAAGCCTTGGGAATTGTGTGGAGTTCCAAATAGCTTCTTACATCATCGTTGTGATGATGTAATTGATGTCCACATGGTATCCTAAAAGGGAGGGGGAAGAAAAGAAAAATTTCAAATGAGTGATTTTGTTTGCTCAGAGAGTGTTTTTTCTGTTCATCCCCTGCATTGTCTGTGCTGATGAGGAGGAGATGCTCATAAGTCCCCAGCACAGCACTTTCATTTGTCTATTGCCACTTGTCAGGATGCTTTAATAGCAACTTTATGGTGTTGCTGGAAGAGGTACTGCATCTGTCTCATGATGGATGAACCCTCAGTTACTTGATGTCTTACACACAATCCCCCAACAGGTCAGATGCCTTGATTCAGTGGGCAGCAGAGTCTTTCCCTCAGGCCTGCTTCCTGATGTACGAGCAGATGCACCCGGAGGACCCCTTTGGACGTGTCATGCAGCAGCATTTCAGCCAGCTGAACACTGCACTTCACTCTCTGGCACAGTACCCTGACTGTGAGGCACAGCAGAGACGCTTTTTGGGAAGGGTAAGCACCTGCATCTCCTGGGCATGCACGAAGCATGATTGACCTGAGAAATATAGGAAAAGTGTTTGGTCAGTTACAGGTTGAAGAAACAGGGCTGAGGTTGAGGCACTGCCTTTTCTAGTAACATGACCAGTCATTTGAAGATGCTTCCAACCCACTTGCAGCCTATTAACTGATACGGGATTTAGGCACAATGGTTTCCTCAGTGTCCTTTGATGTAATAAGTTCTTAAGAGTATTACAGGTAAGAGATCTATTTTCACCAGCTTATGAGCTGCTGTTGCTTCAGCTAGACAGTGTTAGCAGTTGTGCAAGTGTTTAATTTAGAGTCTTTGTTTTCTTGTGGGAAGTGAGTTTCTGTCCTTCCAGAGGTGATAACTTCTAGGGATTTCTCTTTTAGGGCTGGACTGAGTGCAGTGTCATGGATATGAATGATTTTTTCACCTGTTGTATTCCAGAAGATGAACAGCAAAGAGTGCAGTCTCTGGAGCCTTTTGATGAGTATGAGGTAAACCCTCCTTTATTCTAAAGATCAGCAACCTGTCTTTGATACCATAAGGTGTCTGCAGTTCCTCATAGTTGCAGTTCTGTAAAGGGCTGCTGAGGCACAGATGTTCATGGAGGTAGAAAGGACCTTAGATCAGCCTAGTTAAGCTGCAGGGAGCTCTAGGTGAAGCTGGGGCAAGGAGTGTGGGAAGAAGGCTCTCCTTGATGTTAGAAAAACTTCGTGTTCCTTCCTCAGTAAGTGGTCTCTTAAGGAGACAGTCTTGGCATAACAAGCTAGCTGGTAGTGTAAATGATATTTTAGATGCTAGAAGTTTGCATGGATTCAAGGGGAAGTTACTTTGTTGAAAGAGAAATACATTAAGGATTACTGAGTACATAAAAACGCACGTGATGTGAAGTTCCTGACTGCAAGTGGTTGGTAGCATTTTTGGTGAAAGCAGATGCAGTTGTCCTGCTCTCTTCCATTTCTGCAGACTATTTTATTGTTTGTCATTGTTGGCTGCAGTCTACTAGTTTCAGATATGTTTTGTTCAAACTTTGTACAGCCATTTCTGTATTAATGATTGAAATTCAACTATAACTCCTCTTTGCCATTTTTATGTTAACTGCTGGCAAAGTTTCTGACTATTTGAGGTTTAGAAGTGAAGGTAAGTGCAAGATAATGAGTAACTTTGAGCTAAATATCCTGTGGAATACTTACTAGAAGTTTCCATTTCGATTTTATGGTTCCCTGTTTATAATTCTAGAAATGCAATAGCTGCAGTATGAAAGTAATTTAGTATGTTTGCAGTTGTTTTGCCAACATGCAGGATCTACTCTGCTATATGAATGCAAATGTGATGACTGAAAGTGGTGGCACATTTGCAAGGTGGTTTAGAAATGTCTGCAAGAGTTGTTGTAGGTCAAGGCCATTGTTCACACAGTGGGAAGGTAAAGACTTGACATTGTTGCTGGAGATGTGCATAGGAGTAAAAGATGTGTTAACAGAGAGCTCCCCAATTAGCTTTTGAGAGAAAGATTAATTAAGATCCAGGTCTTACTGTAAACAAGCTTGGTTGAATTAGGCAAGAAATACAAAACACATGCTTAGTGCTGAGGGAGACTAAGTTTTAGAATAATTTGCCTAGGGACTAATAGTAGATCATTCAATTTTCAGTATTTACATTAATTTTTGGATGTCACTTTTCAAAAGATGCTTTTTATTTCTAGTAGAGGTGGAGGCAATGGTGCCAATACTGCAGTTTATTTTGTCTTTTAAATTCATGTTTGTGCTTTGTAGTTGTATGGTTGGCTGAATATATCCCACCCCATGGGAATGAACAGTCTTTTCCTTAATGTCCATAAAGGCCAGGGTGGACTCTTAACGTTGCTACTGACTTTGTGTATATTCCTTTTGCTTGTGCTTCTGCCTCAGAATGATTCCAAGGCCAGGCTAAAAGTTGTATTTATGTATGTCCAGCACAGATCATGTTGCACATTTGAACATTTGTGATTTCTTTGGATTCACTTATATTCCATGAACCTTAAGAAACCTTAATTCCTCTGGTGTAGAGCCCTCAGTCTTTTCTGTGATCGGAACTGGGAAGCATAAAGGGAATTCCATAAAGAAAAGCTTCCTTATGCAATGGAAGCTATTGAACTCCTTCCTACAGCATATAGGGACAACACTCTACAGCATGTTGGACATGTTGAAAGTTTATGAGTTTAAAGATCAAGTGGATACGTTTATGGATGAGAAATCTATCAAGACTTTTTCAATAAAAAGATCCAGCTTCTTGCTTAGAGGATCCTTGAGTTGTAAATTTTTGAATGTTGAGGTAAGGAATGTATTTAATCACTACCTCTTTCTCAGAGTCAGCTTTAGACCTCTGCTTTTGACCACTATTGGAAGCAATGCTAGGCTGGATTGGTCTTTGATTTGATCACACTGTCTGTTCTGAGATCCTTACTACTGCTTGCTCTAAGATTTTGAGGGGGATTTTTTTTTCCTTTGGGCTTGCTACAGGAATGGCATCTGAAATGTTCTCATTACTTTGTGTTGACTGCATCAAAGGGGATGAAACCTTCCTGGACTCCGTTGTTACCCAGCGTGACAGGTACACTCCAGCTAGTTTTTGCAGTATTTTTTTATGTTATGCAGACCTCTGAGAGGTTTTAGGAGACAGTGAAACCCTGGAAGGGGCAGATAGGATGCTGTCTGGCATCTTTCTCCACCCTTCTAACAATGCGGTTCAGGACCACAGCTTGACACTGCTTGTTCTGATCCAGTTGCATTCTTTCAGTTTAGTGAGCTTTCCAGTCTGAACAGCTTGTCCTGTTTATGCATGGGGCCCTTCAGTACACACCAGCCCACCCTGCTCCTCCCGCTGTTTGTGGGATCTCCCTTTTGAATTTATTCCTACTTTCCTCCATACATGGCTCTCTGAACCATTCTCTCCTTCCTACTCCCAAAAGGTTGTTTTATTTTCCTTATTTCCCTGTCTAGCAGAGCACTGAGGAGCCTGTCATGAAGCTGTGCTTTGCTTTGTTATCCCTTGTGGGTGGAATTGTACCTGTATTATTTCTATTTGTGAAATGCTTTTAAATCTGTATGGCACTTTTTTTAGATGGGAGAAAAGTGTTACAGCTGGGGAAAAGCCAAGACCAAGACTGTGTTTCCATGACAAAAAAGATTTAGCAGCAGTAGGAGTCCAAAAATTTCCTGCTTTTGGCTGCTTGTTTCCTTTTTCAGAGTGGAAAGCATAAGGTTACTTTTAACCTGTTTAATACCATTAATCTTCACAGAACATAAATAGTTCTATCTGCAACAGAAAGTTGAAATCCGTGTTTTACGGAGCAAGAAAAGCAACTGAAAAAGGATAGGGCAGGATGGCATTCCTGAGGCCAACAAGGCCACTGAATCTATAGTATTGTGTCTTGATTAGAACTGAAAACATGAAATGTGAAATTGAAGCTAAGTAAATGTGGGTGTGGTTAATTACACTGTGGATTGTCAGTGGTCCTTATGTTAAAGGCTCCTAAATGTGTACTATCTATCCATAAGTTAAAAAATCCATTTGCTTAACAGACTTCATTACAGTAAAGAGACTTGATTCATTAGAGACAGGAAGAGAGTCTTTCTGCTTCTGTCTCTGGTATATTCAAAACTGATAGCAAAAGACTTCAAAGTCTGGTACATGTTCATAATTAGATTTTTTTTTAAACTGGGAATTTAAAAGGTATGTCTCTGATACCAATAAATGCCCCCAGTTACCCTCTCAGATACATTTGGGTCCCTGTTCAAGAGAGTGCAAGTACTAAATCTTCCAAACAGATCATGGTAAGTGTATTTTCTGACATGAAAAAACTTCTCAGTCCTAAAAAAAAAATCCATCTGTAGAAAGATGTTTAAGCTCAAGAAGATGAAATTTCTGACTTTGTCAAATGATAAAATAGGGTCTTGTACTAAACAACATTCAGTACAGGCAATTTTTCTGAGTATGGCATTCAAAAAAATTGAGAGCCAATTCTCGTCCATCTCATCTTCTCTAATAACACAAGAATAAAGCTCTAGATTAAATTGAAGAGGATGCAAATTCCAAACTGATAGAAAGAAAGCAATGTATAACAATGTGTTTGTGAGCCAGAGTCCTGTGCTGAGAGTTTGTTTTGTGCTAAGGAACATGTTATTTAGAGAGAAGATAATTCAATAACTGGAAATATTATCTTATAGTAGAGCTGGATTTAATGGAGATAATTTTTAATGCTTCAGAACATTATTTCAGTGCTTCTGTGAAGGTAGGATCAAAATCTAGCAAGGAACTTTGAAATCAGCTTCCTGGCATTTGTCATTTTTCTGCTGTTCTTTGCCATTCATGTAGCCAAATATTGACTTAACCAGCCAGGTGCTCCTTTTGAAGGCACTGCAGTGATTCATATGTTGCTGCGGCAGTTTAGGACACTGCAGTCTCTCAGCCAGTCTTACCTCCACCCCATGAAAGCAGTCTCAGAACTGTCGGGACCTGAGTGAGCAGTAAGCATAAGTTAAAGTTGGCACAGTGATAGTTTTAATCATTACAGCCTGACTTCTAGGGCATGCCAGATTATCTATGTGCTCTGTCAACTTCTCAATATTTGCTTCTCATAAAGATGAACAGTCATCTTGAAATTATCTCTCACTTGAAATGGAGTCTTTGATTTGTGTTTGTGCCTAAGTTCTTATTTCTCTTTGGCTTACAGTTCCTCGCAGTGCTGGTCCTGTCAGAATTGTTGGGAGTGTCCGTGCAGCAGAGTGTGCAAAGCTCTCCGGAATTCCTGGCCTGAGACGTTATGGTCACCACTCTGTTCTTATAAAACCCAATGTAGTTCTCACGACTGGAGGCTTTGGGGAGGAGGATGGACAACACTGCCGCATGAGAAGTTTTCATGTGCTGAGTAAGACTGCAGGCTGCTGGAAAGCTGGCTGTGTGACAAAGAAGAGTGCTGATAAGAGATTGGGTGAGTTCCCATACTGATGACAAGTGTAAGGGGGATACCTTTGTGCTGGGAGTGAAAGAAAGTCTAGAAAAAGTGATATCAGAGCACAGTGATGCTGGCAGTCACAGAGGTCTGAAGGTTCCGAATGCTAAATGCTGAGTCCTGCTCTTCCATCACCACAACTCCATGGAATGCTCCAGGCTGGGGAGAGAGTGACTGGAAAGCTTGAAAAGGCCCTGGGGCTGCTGGTTGACAGTGTCTGAACATGAGCTCAGTTGTGCCCAGGTGGGCAAGAAGGCCAGTGTCACCTGGCTGATGCCAGCCATAGTGTGGGCACAGGCCCAGGGCAGAGATTGTCCCCCTGTGCTGGCATGGCTGAGGCCCCTTGAAGGCTGTGTCCAGTTATGGGTTCTCTTGGCAAGAGGGATGTTGAGTAGCTGGAGCATGTCCAGAAGGGCTACTGAACTGGACTAACAGTATCAGAATGATTTGGGATGGAAAGGACCTTAAAGATCATCTATCTCCAACTATCTGACGTGAGCAGGGACACTTTCCACTAGACCAGGTTGCTCCAAGCCCCGTCCAGCCTGAACACTTTCAAGGATGGGACAAGCCACAGCTTCTCTGGGCAACCTCTGCCAGGGCCTCCCCACCCTCACAGGGAAAAATTTCTTCTTAGTATCCCATCTAACTCTGCCCTCTGGCAGTGGGAAGCCATTGCCCCTTGTCCTCTCCCTCCAGGCCCTTGTCAAAAGTCCCCTTCCAGCTCTCTTGGAGCCACTCTGAACACGAGGAGGGACTCTAAGGTCTCCCTGGAGCTTTCTCTTCTCAAGGCTGAACAGCCCATACTCTCTCAGACTGTCTCCAGGGCAGAGGTCCAGCCCTGTAATCAGCTCAGGGGCCTCTGAACTTGTTCCAACAGCTCCATGTCTTTATTGTGCTGGGGGTACTATAGCTGAACACAAAACTGCAGGTGAGGTCTCAAAAGAGCACAACAGAGGGGGAGAGTCAACTCCCTCGACCTGATACCCATGCTTCTTTTGTTGTAGCCTGGGACATTGGTTGATTTTCTGGGCTACAAATGCACACTGCATACTGAGCTTTTTGTCCACAAACATCACCAAATCCTTCTCCCCAGGGCTGCTCTTGACACGTTCACTGCCCAGCCTGTATTTGTGGTGGGACTGCCCTGACCCAGGGGCAGGACCTTAAACCTGGGCTTGTTGAAAAACTTGAGACTGGCACAGTCCCACCTCTCCAGCCTGTCCAAGTCCCTCTGGATGTCCCGTTCCTTCCCTCCAGCCTGTAACTGCACCACACAGCTCTGTATTATCAACAAACATGCTGGGGGTGCCCTCAATCCCCTGTCCCTGTCACCAACAAAGATGTTAAAACAGTGCTGGTCCCAAGACTGAGCCCTGAGGGACACCAGACACTGGTCTCCACTGAGATGCTGTGATTCTCTGAGAGACCATCCAGCCAATCCCAAGTCCACTAAGTAGTCTGTCTGTCAAATATATGTCTCTCCGGTTTAGAGGCTGGATGCTGTGCTCAAACAGTGTCACATGCTTTGCACAAGTCCAGATAGGTGACATCTGTTGCCCTTCCCTTGTCCACCATTGTTGTAACCCCAACGTAGCAACAACTGAGAGAGATGGGTGGGCTCGGCCTGAAGAAAAGGAGGCTCTGGGGGGGGGACCTTCTTGCTCTCTGCAACTCCTGACAGGAGCTGGGAGCCAGGTGAGGATCGGGATCTGCTCCCTGGGAACAAGGGACAGGACAAGAGGAAATGGCCTCAAGTTGTACCAGGGGAGGTTTAGGTTGGATATGGAGAAAAACAGCTCCAAAGAAATGGTTGTCCATTCCTGGCACGGGCTGCCTAAGGCAGTGATGGAGTCCCCTTCCTTGGATGGATTTAAAAGCCGTGCAGATGTGGCACTTGGGATCATAGTTTAGTTGTGACCTTGACATTGCTGAGGGAATGGTTGGACTTGGTGATTTTAAGGGTCTTTTCCAACCGAAATGATTCTGTAAATTTCTTGGAAAAAATATCTCTGTGAACCATGACATTCTGTGTCTCCACAGGTGAGCGGTTGTACCATACTGTGTCCTGTCTCTCGGACAGTCGTGCTGTGCTGATAGGAGGACGAACGTCCCCATCAAGTGCAGGCTTGGGAATGTTGTGGCTAAAGTTCCATGAAACCTGTAATGCTTCAGACCCAGATGACATTGCAGTGGAGCTTGTAAATCTGCAGCCTGCTGCTGAACCAGCAACTTTGCGTTGGAGACACAGCACAACTGAAGTGGCATTCAAAGGTAAAAAGCCTGGAAAGAGTGGAAAGGGCCGTAGGTATGCAGGACCTTGCGCTTGGTCTTGAACTTCATATTGACGCACTTCTCAAGTCTGTCAGCAGGAAAGAAATAACAGAGGCTTTGAGATCTTGGCACCTGAAATACGGTAATGTTGGGTTTTGTATGCTATATAACCCCTAGTGGTAAGTGGGATTGAAATCTAGGGATGCCATGCATTCTGGAAGACTGATTCTTTGAGAACATTTATGGCTGAAGTTGTTCATGTCTGATCGCACCAGAAAGAAGTTTTGCTATTTCTGAAGGATAATTTTGTTGGAGCAGAGTTCTGAAGCTCTTTATCTAGAAGTGCCTTAGAAGTGTTACTGTTACGGTAGCAATTGACAAATACTCAGTAGTTGTGAACAGCTCTAGAATCAGGTCCTGCAACAGCAAGCTAAAGACCTAGCAAAAGATCCTGACTGTAAGGGGCAAAAACTTAAGCAGTGGTGTTCATGAGATGAAAGCTGTCCTTTCCTAAGCTGTCCTATTCCTGCCAACTTGCAGGGATCTCTCCAAGGGGAACAGAAGGGAATTGTTAAGCAGTTGATAGTCTCATCTGGAGCATACTTTTCATTTGTAGAGCAGTGTTTAATTAAAACTGTAATGTAGTTTAGAGTTCAGCTTTCCAGTCAGAATTTTATATCAAAGAAACAAATGTGAAATGGGTAAATAAAATTTTATACATTGTTTTTTGTCTTTGTCAGACTGTATTGTTTCATCTTATTTTTGCCTTGATGTTGCTTTGTAGCTGAAAAAAGTGACCAACACTGGTGTTATAGGCACAGTCTATTCTGAAGCAGTGAAGGGACAGGGCATAATGCAGTGAGCACGTCCTTGACATCTACCCAAAGTACTTTTGCACCCTTTTTAACTCCTTTTTGAGGCTTCCCCATATTAACAAATATGCATTCATGTTCTTATGAGGGTTTTCCTGAGATGAGTAGGTGTCATAGAGCTGCTATGATTTATGTACTTAGGGTTTTCTAGTTTCATTAGTTTTACAGGAGTAATCTTTCCATTGCCTAAAATACACCCTAAGTCCATTAGGTGTATTAGAAAGCATGTTTTCATCTCTTCATTTTGAGACTAGAGTGTGTGATTTCCACTCCTTAAACATTCCACATCTAACACATTCAGAAACTACTTAGAGTCAGTGGATGATGTGATCGTCTGAATGACTACAAACATGAAGAATACAGGTTCTTAGTAAAAATGTTTAGGATGGTTCTGAGCAGGGCTAGGAGTTGGACTTGATGATCCTTATGGGTTCCTTCCAGCTCAGCATATTCTGTGATTCCATGTGTTTTATAAAAGATAGGTCAAAGAGTAATTCTGGTATCTATGAAACAATTTATTGTATTTACAGCTGAAGCTTGGAATTGTTTGTCAGGTTGCAGGATGTCTTACGGAAATAGTATACAGAACTTCTGCTTGACTGCATTTTTATCTTCAGTCAGCTCACAAATGTTTGGTTTTGTGATGTACCAAATTCTGTCTTCTCTTTTCACCCAGTTTTCTATTTCTATAGGTGAGCAGTACCTGTTTGTGTATGGTGGTTGCTCTGCTCTGGATCCTGTGCTTGGGGATTGGTATTTCTTGCACAATCAAGAACTCTCCAGCACTTCGGTAAGAACATAGTCAATGGTGATTTGAGTTAGAGCTGACTTCAAAACATCTTTCTTTTTAGTGGAATACAGTCTTCACAGATAGTGCTTGACCACCCTGATAGAACAATATGAGGGCTTTTTATGTTAAAGTGGATTTTTTCATATGTCAGTTTGTGCCCATTGCCTCTTGTCCTGTTGGATGCGACTGAGAATATTTTGTCTGTCGTCTTTCACCTCTCCCATCATGGGCTTGTCTAGCTGTATGCTGAACATTTTTGCAGGAGAATCCTGTTAGAGACAGTATAAAAAGCTTTGCTAAAATCAAAACCATCCCCACATCAGCCATCTTCCCTCAGTCAGCTAGATTGCTGAATGTGTCATAAAAGGAAATTGAGTTGAAGAAGACTTCCCCTCTCATGAACCTACTGGTGACTGGCCACAAGCCTGATGTAACCCCCTTTACTCTAACTCTTGGAACCCAACCCTGCACATGGCACAATTATAGGGTGAGAGATTCATAATTATAGGAGGTTACAAGCTAAACATGAGTAAGCAGTATCATGCTGTAGGGAGGCGTAAACAGGAACATTATCTGTATGACACATGAATTGCTGCTTTTATTTATTTCAATGTTCCCAGCAGAATCCTTGTAAAATATCCCAAGCTGATTGCTGAAAAAGAGATGGACAGGGTGCAACACAGCACTATAAAGGTACACAACAAGAGTGACCACATACCTCACAGGGGAGGGTTTTGAAGGACTTGTGGCTGTTGATTCTGGAGAAGATTCAAGATAGAAATAAGTCTTCAAATATGTAAAATATTGCTGCAGAGAAGACAATTTGTTCTCCATTTTGACTATGAGTAGTAAGAGAATTATCTGGGCACTAAGGAAGGCTGTTGATTATGAAGTTAGGTTATCCAAGTGCTGCAATAGACTGCCTTAAAAGGTAAGAAATTCTTATTACTGCAGACTTTTGGAGGCTATTATATAAACATCTATGCAGATGATAACAGATATAGTTTCATTTATTTTAGGGGAAAGGGATGGACCGGGTGGCCTCCAAATTTTTCTCCACTTGCTTGCTATGGTATTTCTTTAAACAGCTGATCTTACTTTTTTTCCTTAATTGTTTGCACTGGAGGTGTTTTTTTCTGCATTTTAGTCCTGCAGTTCAGCCTTTTATCCTGCTCTGTGGTATGAGCCACTGATCACCTGCTTTGCTGTTCACTACCTTAGTTCATGTGTTTGTAAACAAACTGGGGTTTCTTGGGTGTGTCTCTCGAGCAGAAAGAAGCATGCAAGAATGCAAATAAAGTTACCTCTAATAAATGTGCAGAAATAAAGCCTCTAAAGACTGATTATATTAAATATACTGAGGGCTCAAGAAATATTTGAGATAGCGTAATCGGAAGCTCTTGTACTTAGCAGTCCCTGGAGGAATATGTGGAGAAAATTTCATGTCAAAGAACCACACAGAAATAAGTAAATTTAAAGCCTGGACATTAAGAAGACACTTAGCTTGGCAAACTGCAGCCCTGGTCTTGTGTTTTTCTAGATTGCTGTTGAGGGTCCAGTCCCAGAAAGCCGCCATTCTCACAGTGCCTGCAGCTGGGAAGGAGGAGTGGTGATTGCAGGAGGTCTGGGAGCAGCTGAGCAGCCCTTGGGTTCCGTGTTCCTGCTGAGGGAGCTTGAACATGGCTTTCAGTGGCAGGCAGTAGAGATGCACCCTCCCCTCGTCCCAAGGTAAGCAGAAGGCATTCGTAGGATCATAAAATAGTTTGATTGATTTGGAAGGACCTTTTAAAAGCTGTCTAGTATATCTAGTACTCCTTGCAATGAGTAGGGACATCTTTAACTAGACCAGGTTGTTCAGAGCATTCGCAGGGAATCTTCAGCCCATCTTACAAACCTTCCTTATTAATGGGGTTCAATCTAATTTTGAACTCACAGGTATTCACATACTGCCCATGTGCATGAAGGAAAGCTTCTGCTCGTTGGTGGAGTGTGGTTTCACACATCCTCTGTGCCAGGCATCACTGTAATTGACTTAATGACTGGTCTCTGCTTGGACTATGTGATTAATGTGGTAAGTACTGAAATTTTTCTTTCAGGGTAGTAAGCAGTGTTGTATGAAGGAAGGTGGTAACTTTAGGGCTGTTCTTGAAGCTGAGTATAGAGAAAGCAAAGTTGGAAAATCTGGGAGTGGAATAAACGTTCCCTGTTTGAGGTAGAATCTGGTTCTGAAGAACTTTTACCAGTACAGAGAACATAACAGTATTAAGAGAGAGAGAGACTGAGTGTGCAGAAGACTGGAGGGCAGGGAGCTGCTCTGTTCCAGGCAGGGGCAGCAGAACTGAAATGGGCACAAGCATAGTCATTTGAGGATATCTATGGAGGAAGGAACAGATCAAACTAGAGCCTCAGTGTTTATGGAGGTCTGTGATATAATTTCATTGAGAACTTCTTGGTGGAAACTGCAGTGTATTATAGCTGCTGCCTGGAATACAAGAAAAAACATCATAGAAATACTGGAAAGTCTACGGAAAGATAAGAAAAATTTACCATAAGGGTCACTGAACACTGAACAGAGAGGTTGTGGTGTCTCTGTTAGTGGAGATACTCAAAGTGTAACTGGGCGAGGTTCTGAGCAATCTGCTGTAGTGGGGCCTGCTTTGAAAAGGAGTGTTTGGACTGGATGATACTTGCAGGTCCCCCCCAGCTTTAACTATTTTGTGACTTTCTTCTGCAAATCACTGAAGACCATACAGGTGGTGTCACATATCAGGATTTTGGCATACTCTGGGCAAAACTAGGTCTACATCTGTGAGAAGCCCTCATCTCAGATAATAAATACTGCCTAGAGTAAAAGAAAGACATGGTTCTATTGGAGTGAGTCCAGAGAAGGGCCACAAAGATGATCAGAGAGCTGGAGCACCTTTCCTGTGAGGATATGTTGGGAGAGTTGGGGTTGTTCAGCCTGGAGAGAGTGGTCTCTGAGGAGACCTTTGAGCCCCTTCCCAGTGCCTAATGGGGGCATATAAGAAAGATGGGAACACACTTTTTAGCTGGGTCTGTAGTGATAGGACAAGAGGTGATGGCTTTCATCTAAAGGACAGTAGATTTAAACTAGGTGTAAGGAACACATTTTTTGCAAAGAGTGTGGTGAGGACCTTTCAGAGTTTTCACAGAGAAGCTGTGACTGCTCCATCCCTGGAAGTGTTCAATGCCAGGTTTGACAGGGCTTGGAGCAACCTGATCTGATGGAAGGTGTCTGTCCATGGCAGGGGGTGGAATGACATGGCGTTTAAAGGTCCCTTCCATCCCAGATCATTCAATGATCCTATAAGAAATCTATGTAAAAGAAACAACTTTCTTTGGATAGCTGTTTATATAGGACCTGTCCTTGGTGAAGTGGATTTGTGACAGGTTGGGGTTTTATGATGGACAGTATGTGTTCATCTAGCTGACCTTGCAGCATTTTCCTGGGGGCATAAAGCATGAAGCATGCTTAAATGCAGGTTAAGTTTTAGTTACTATCTGTAGTGGAAGTTGTAAGCAGCCTCATACCCTTTAGATAAAATAGGCTGACCTTGTTGGGCAACAATGATGGTGATAATAAAGTTGTATCTAAAAGAATGTAACTTTTTGTTTACACTGAATAAGTGGATGCAGATAGATTCACAGCTGCCTTAGCGTATGAGCTGTTTGCTTTGACATACGTGAAACTCTCTAGGCATTTGAACCTACCAGTTACATAGTAAGCTCTGTAACTCCTTGCCACAAGCCATCAGTGCCAAAGGTTTACTTTGAATCAAAAAGTGACTGGCTGCCATCTTGGGATAAAGGCATTAAGATTCAGGGATTACACAGACATTCTCTTCCATTAAAAATCACTGAACTGCAAGTTGTTGGGTTTTGTTTTGGGGCCTCTGGATATTTTCCTTCAACCGAGGGTAAACGGGCACATGGGTGTACTAGAGGATTACACTTGTTCCTGTGTTCTCTTAACTATCTATTTTTGCCAACATTCATGGGTGATACAGTGGACCATGTGAAGTCCTGTATGTTCAAAATCTCCTTTCCTTTTTCAGGAGCATCTGGAGTGGCCATTAATGCTGCATAATCATAGTAGTGTCTTTCTGCCAAATGAGAAGGAGTTGTTGGTTATTGGCGGTGGTGGGAACTGCTTCTCCTTTGGGACACACCTGAACCCAGAGCCTGTCTCACTGAGCCTCAGCAACATCCTGACCAGTCACTAACTGGGAACAAGCAGGGCTGAACAATGCTGCTGCACTGTGGGAAGACATCTATTCACTCGAAGGTCCAAGAGCAGCACAATGTTTCCACAAGGGCTTTGTATCCAGAATGTATTTGTGAAAGTGGGATCAGGAAAGACAGTTAAAGCAAGGGGCTCATACCTCACCAGCCTTTGCTTTTGTATGGCTCTTCCTATTCTGTAAATAACATACCTCAAAAGCACCTGGCAGCAGAGGGTCCTTAAAGGTGAAGTGAGGAACAGTGCTGTGTTCAAAACCTGAACCAAATCTGATAGGAATTCATAGAATCATAGAATGGTTTGGGTTGAAAGGCACCTTAAATGTCATCCAGTTCCATACCCTTTACATCGGTAAGGGACACCTTCTGCTAGACCAGGTGGCTCCAAGCTCCTTCCAATGTGGCCTGGGATGCTTCTAAGGATGGGGCAGTCACAGCTGCTCTGGACAACGTGTGCCAGGGCCTCCTCACCCTCACAGGGAAGAATTCCTTCCCAATATCCCATCTGACCCTGCCCTCTGGCAGTGGGAAGCCACTCCCCCTTGTTCTGTCACTCAGGCCTTTGTAAATAGTCTTTTTCAGTCTTTCTTGTGGGCTCCCTTCAGGTACTGAAAGGCTGCAGTTAGGCCACCCCAAAACCTTTTCTTCTCCAGGCTGAGCAATCCCAATTCTCTCAGCCTTTCCTCATAGCTGAGGTGCTTCAGCCTCCTCTAGACTCTTATCGGGCAGCTCCATGTCCTTCTTCTTGTGTTGGGCCTGCAGGGCTGGAGGCAGCTCTGCACGGGGGTCTCTCCAGAGGGGCAGAATCCTCCCGTCCTGCTGCCCACACTGTGGGTTCAGCCCATGGCACAGGGGTTGGGGGCTGAGGCATGTCCAGCCTCTCCCCCACCAGCACCCCCAAGTTCTTTCAGAGAGAAGTCCCAAAAGATAGTGGTGGATCCCTAAAAGTGGGACTCCCCCCACCAAAATAAGGTGTGAACACCCAGAAATGGAGCGGAGACCCCCCAAGGACCCAAAAAATTGGTGGGGAAACCCCAAAATGTCAGGAAATGGCTCTAAAAATAGGTCAGACACCCAAAAGTGGATGAGGAACCCCAGAAGTAGGAGGGGGGATCCCCAAAATATGAGTGGGGACTCCCAAAAATGTCAGGGACAGCCTCTAAAAATGTCAGGGAAAACACCCCCCTTGAAAAACCAAAAAAAGTAGGGGTTCCTAAAAAGAGGGCAGGGGGCCTGGGATGATCTCAATAATGCCTGCTCCCCCAATTTTGGGAGTCCAAGGGGTCTCAACCCCCCCCCCATTTTTGGCCCACCACACTGGGCCAGGGAAGCATGGCCACCTCACACAGCCTTTAAGACAAAAAATAATGCTAAAAAGAAAGGAAATTAAAATAAATACAAACAACAAGGACAATGATCTTTTAGTCTTTGTGGCATGCCGGTATATTCCAGAAGCAGTCACGCTGTGCTCTGGAGAGAAGAAATGGAGAGCTGGGGGAGGCTCGAGCAAGCAGAGAATTGCTGGGTTTTAACGCACAGCCTCGAAAAGCGGGGCATTTTGGAGGTGCAGCAGTGCCCGCAGCTCCTCTATGCCACGACTGCAGCAAGCCTTAGCCCTGCCCCCGATTTCCCACGCCACGGCCCCGGGAGAGGGGGCTCCGTGCGGGCTGGGGGCGCGGCGGGGCCCCTCCGGCACGGAGGCGAGTTGAAACGTAAAGATACCCCTGAAGGGTCCTTCCCGGGCCCGCCGCCTCCAGACCCCCTCGCTGTCGGGGGCGCCCGAATAGGGGCGCGCCCCGGGGCCTGCGGGGGCGCTCCCGGCCATGTGTGCCCCGCAGCGCTGGCGGGGCGAGGGACGGACGAACAGCGGAGACTCTACCGGCCCGGCCGTGACTGCCCCGGCCTGCCCGAGACTCCCCCGGCCCTGTCCGGTCCTGCCGCGCCCGGAGGGGCAGCGAGGGCAGAGCGGGCAGCCGACACCGCCCCCGCCGCCTCCTCATTGGCTGCTGTTCATGTCCCGTCCTCAGAGCAGGGCCGCATGCGCAGTTGCTTCTCAGACGCCAAGACTGACGTAACGTAAGAAGAGCGATGGGATTGTTTTGGCTGCTGCGAGATGTGGTTTTCTCTTGTCAAGATGTTCCTCCGACTGATCTAATTTGGATGTAGATGGGAAACAGTGAGGACAACGTGTGAACGGGATCTATTTCTAGTAATTCCAAACTTCTCCCATGGCATGGTTCTGGGGGGTACCTGGTTAGCGATTAAAGATGCAGAAGAACAAGTAATCTGACCCGCCCCCTGCCCCGGTTCTCTGTCAGAGCAAGTCTGGTAATTCCAGTGGATCTCTCACAGAAACTATGGCATCCTAAGGTTTTCTAGGAAGCAGTAACAAGGATAGAGGTGAGGTCACAGGCTTCCAATTATAAAGATTTGGTGGACATAGGAACGATTCTTGTATGTTTTACACTCCCTGTTTTATTCTTGGAATAATTTTTTAATTATTCCTTTCACAAACCTTCTAAATTTGAGAATTTAAAGTGGGGAGGAAACAATGCTGAACAACTGCAGGGAGAGATCATGGAATTCTGGAGTGGTTTGGGTTGAAAGGGACGTTCAGGATCATGTAGTCCCACCCCCTGCCACGGGCAGGGACACCTCCCACTGTCCCAAACTGATCTGAGCCTCATCCAACCTGGACCCTTCCGGGGATGAGGCAGCCACAGCTTCTGTGGGTAACCTGTGCGAGGGCCTCCCCACCCTCACATGGGGAGAATTCTCTCCTAATATCCTCTCTCCCGTTTTTCTGCAGGAAGTGGGCTGTGACAGGGGAACTGGTTCCAAGAAGGCCGAGGATCACTGCAGGCTCTGCAGCAGAGGTGACTCCTGCTGCCAGATTGGGAAGGGATCCTTCCCCCTTCTCCTAGAAACCTGAGAAGGACTAACGTGCCTGCATCTGGCAGGAGTTCCTCTTGGCTCAGGAATTTATGTTCCACTCGTGGTCATGGGACAATGCCAGAATTACTGCAACCTTGGGAATAATGGGCTCAATCTCCCCCCTGCACCAGAGCCTGTGCAGGACAGGCTGCTGCCCATTGGCCTCTGGGTGCAGGTGGGTGTGGAGGTGGCAGAGGTGCTGACGGAATGCTGGATGTATTTGCTTAATTTTGGTGATCTGGTCACCAAAAAGACCACTTGATCTCTATCAACAGGAAAACATTTAAGCGAGAGGTGCCAAAAGGATAGGAGTTTCTGGAGAATAAAACGTGAAAGTAATGCACTGAAAATTCCTCCCTGGATCATCACTGCTCTGACTTGCATGGAGTGGTCACCCTGGCCAGGAGTATCCAACGCTGCTGGAAATGACTTTGGCCACCATGTCATTTACACATTATGGTGGCAGAGACCCTCTTGGTGCCCCCCAGTGCCTGGAATGACTGGACTGGGCTCCCAGGGCACTAATTCCAGGCCTTCTCAATCTTAAGGGAAGAGCAGGGCAGCTTTTCCCTCTGCCTAGAGGAGCTGCAGTGTTTCCCTCTCGGGGAATAATAAGAAATAGGGGGGAAAAACATAAAATAAAATGAAAAAGAAAAAGAAAATAAAAGAGAAAAAAACCTCAGTAAAATATAAACCAGATTAAACCCCCATTAAATAAGAAGTAAATGCAATAAAAGAACACTTGAAAAATGAAATAAGGAAAATAAAGCATAGAATAAAAATTAAAAATTGAAGTCCCTTAACTAAAAAATATGCAATAAAAAAATAAAAACGATTAGAAATATAGAATATAACAAAAAAAGCAAAGCCAATTAGAATTGGGCTCTCGGTCAGGGCTGGGTTCAGGCGCTCCCGGCAGGGGCCGCACTCGCCGCTGCTGCCGCCTGGCGGTGACCCTAAGGTACCGCAGGTGCGCGGTGACTCGCGGGTGACACCTGCTGACCGAAAGCGAGAACTGCTGGCAAGGGAGGCACGCATGCGCAGCACGTCCAGCGAAACGAAACATCACGTGGCAGGAGATGGCAAGATGGCGGCGAATTCGACATATGCGCAAAACCAGAAATGAAGCCTTTCTATGACGTCATTGAAAGGGAAAGATGGCAACGGCGCGAACGGGACCCGCCGGACTTCTCAGCACAGAGGATGCGGGCACCGGCACGGGGGACAGGGGGACCGGTGCGGGGACACAGCGACGCTCGTGTGCGGGCTCTCGAACCTCGGCAGGCAATCAGCGCCACACTCAAGATGGCTCCCGGGACCGGAATTCTGGAGGGCAACACTACAGGTGGCTCCACAGATCGGAAATCACGATAGTCATGCTGACGTTGGCTTCCCAGAGCGAAAAATCACAAGGGCTGCATTAAAAATTACTTTCCAGTGATAAAAATCACGCTGGCCACACTATAGATAATGGCGCAGTTCGGAAATCAGGGGCCCACGCTAACGATGGCGGCCTGGACCGGAAATAATAGTGCCCACACGCAACATGGGTGTCGCGACCGGAAGTAACTTCGCCACACTCAATATTGCGGTCTGGGATACAAATGGCGTTGCCACACTCAAAATGGCGGCTTTA
>VXAU01003277.1:2235-30263 GCA_013399695.1 Formicarius rufipectus | reverse complement strand
AGTGTGACAAAGAGAACAGAGCACAGGCAGAGTGTGAGGCTCAGCCTGAGATCCAGAGAACTCAGACTGGGAGAGAGTTTGAACAGTGGGGAAGAGAACCTTTGGAGCTGCAGTCTCCAGACAGATCCTACAGACCCAGAGCAGAACTTCTCCCAGCTCCCTCCAGTGTGACAAAGAGAACAGAGCACAGGCAGAGTGTGAGGCTCAGGTTTCTTGCTGAATGAAAAGACAGAGGGTGATGAAGAGGCACAATCTGCTTAGGGGGGAAGGGAGACTAAAGTGACTTGGTAGCAAAGAAGACCCTACAATGGAAGCCCAAGACCTTCTCCCACCTCAGAAAATGCTGGCAAGGAACTGAGAGACTGAGAGAAGACAAAAGAGAAATGCTCAGGTGAAGCTACACCGAGGCAAGAAGAGCAAGAGAAAAGGGACAAATTGGAGCGAGGCAAAGGCTCTTGGAGCTCACCTGGTTCACCGAGGAGGAGAAGGCAGGAGAAGTGGATGAGGAGCTTGCAGTTGGGCAGCCTTTTATACAGCCCTGCACAGCCCCAGGGACACCCCTCACATGTGTTTACCAAGCTCATCTTGCATGGAAAACACTCCCAGCTGCTGCAAGAGGCTTTGATTTGGTGCTGCAATGCCCCTTCCCTGTTTCCTCGCTGGTGGCATCCCCTTTCCACCCCAGAACCTCGTTTTACGTCCCATAATTAGAGATCAAACGCTTTCCATGCCCAGCACTCTTGATCCAGGTAATTTAGACCTTTATGGTGATCTGCTTGGAAAACAACGTGTTTTTCCTCCTCTGTCTCTGAGTTTAGTCACTGGCTTGTCTGTCTCTGGGCCATTTCCAAATTAAAATGCTGCCAGACAGCCCAGAGAGCTACAGATTGGGGACATTTGCATGTTTTGCATAAATATCGTTCCAGATATTTTGCTCTGTGTCATGCACCAGATGTCTGGTTTGAACCTCTCGTTGAGAATGAAATTCTATTTTTTTAGATAAATCCATAATTAGGTGGCAAATCCTCCATGGCACCAGTTTTTTTAGTCAACATCAATAATTTTATTCCAGAAACCACACCGTGGTTTATATTTATGACATCACTCCCTCCAACTTCTGTAGAATCACCATGTACCTTAAATTCCCAACAAGTACCATCAGACGTTTTTAAAAAATACTTCTTTTCCCAAGTCAGCTTCACACTTCAAGCCATTTTTGGAACTAATTCCCACCTGACCCACCAAGTGACTTCTGGAAAGTCTCAAGGAGTGTTTCCTCCCTCCCTTTTTGCAATGGGGAGCTGAAATGTGTTTCCCGGTGCAAAGAAACCACTCAGCCCCTGGTGGTGGATGTTGGCTATTGGGCAAGTTGTTTCCCTGGCCTAATTAGGGCTGGACCGTGCTGAGGTTTGATGTCCTGGCACCCCAATTTGGTGGCCAGAACACCCACTTAGAGGATTCAGAGCATTCTGCTGTAGGAGAGGCATGAAGGCAGTTGGGAACCCAGGGCATGGCAGCGTCCCTGCAATTGCTGGGCACGTAATTTGGGTTTATTTATTACCATCCCCAAACACAGACAACCAAATGCTTCACTCAGGTGGTGCAGGAAACAATCATTGCCACTAAACTCAAGTAATTGGAGGAGGTAATTTTGGCTGACCAAGTGAAGAAAGTGTGCAGCTTGAAGTTTTACATCCTGAAACATTTGGGGAGAGGGGAATGTTTCATTTCATTCCTTAAAGCAGAGTTTAATATGATTGCAGAGAAACAAGAACTGAATGGACTGTGAAGGGAGAAAACTGTTCAGCCAGCAGAGTTCCTGGCCCATGAGGGGCTTTTATTTGTGTTATTTTAAGGATTCAGTTTGGAAAAGAACCAAATTAACTGGGAATGCACCCTGTAATTACTGTGGCTGAAGAAGTGATCAGCTCCAGGATGTGATCCATTCGAGGCCAGGTTGGACAGGACATTGAGCAACTGCTCAAGTAGGAGGTGCCCCTGCCCACGGCACGGGTGGAATCAGAAGACCTTTAAGGTCCTTTCAAGCCCAAACCATTCTAAGACTCCAGCAATAAGGGAGTTGTTCTCACAAAATATTTTCTCATCAGAAAAAGCACATTCCACTCCGAGTTTCCTGCCAAGCAATATCAGCATCCTGAGCTTTCATTTACCTTCCTTCCACACTCAGAAGCCACCGGGGTGGGTCTGTCTGCAGATCCCCAGGGCTGGGCAACGAGATTGAAGCTTCTCCTTTGGTTTCTTTAAAGGGAAGGACTTCAAAGTTGTCCCCGAATATTCATTAATGGCTGAGACACACAAAGGGCACAAACCATGCAAATACTGCAAGCCTGTGCCAGAATTTGAATAGTTCTGTCACTGGGTTAATGGTGTCACTTGAAATGCGGCGGTTGAGGTTCCTCCCTAAACAGCCTCAGAGAGCAGAGTTATTAATTTTTTCATTAAAAAGCAGTTTTGTGTGCCATAATAACCTTGTGGGACAGAGCCACAGCTCCTTTGAATTCTTAGGGTTGTTTTATGCAGCAGCACCAGGCAATAAAATAAGGTGGGAATACGGATTCTCCAACATTGCCCCCCTCAGGTGAGACCCCACCTGCAGAGCTGCCTCCAGCCCTGGGGAACAGCCCAGGGAGCACATGGAGCTGCTGGAGCAGCTCCAGAGGAGGGGACCAGAGGGATGGAGCAGCTCTGGGAGCTTCTGGGAGGGTGGGATGGTTTAACCTGGAGAGGAGAAGCTTTGGGGGGACCTCATTGTGACCTTCCAGGACCTGAAGGGGCTCCAAGAGACATGGGGAGAGACTTTGGAGAAGGGCCTGGAGTGACAGGACAAGGGGGAATGGCTTTAAACTGACAGAGAGGAGGTTTAGTTGGGATATTGGGAAGAAATTCTTCCCTGTGAGGTCCTGGCAGAGGGTGTCCGGAGAAGCTGTGGCTGCCCCTTCCCTGGAAGTGTCCAAGGCCAGGTTGGATGAGGCTTGGAGCAACCTGGGCTGGTGAGAAGGAGTCCCTGCCCATGGTGGGGGTGGAACAAGGCATCTTTAAAGTCCCTTCCCACCAAAGCATTCCCTGGTTTCCCGTAATCCCTCCTCTGAGACTGATGCAAAGTCATTGCAGTGACACACAAACCCCTGGAGTTTATTTGCATCTCCTTGGATCCAGGTTCCCTGAGATGGTAAATGATTCTATTTGTTCTGTCAGTGGGATTTAATAGGGACACAGTGTAGGAAAAAAAAAAAAAAAAAAAAAAAAAAAAAGAAAGCAAAGCATTATGAGGCCAAGAATCATGACCTGATTATGAGCTGATTAGTTTGAATGACAGGTGAGGCTTTAATCTGTTTATCTGCAAGAGATTTGATTACTCAATTCCCCGGTGGCTGAAGCCAACAGCACAGCAAGTGTAATAACACAGCACAGTGAGTGTATAAACCATTCATGAGGAGCTGGGAGGTGGCATTTGAGGCAGGGAGGGCAGGGAGCTCCGTGATAAGAGTTGTTGCCCCAGGGATCCCCTCCAACACACCTCATCATTTAGGAGGGATGTGCAGAGGAACATTTTTACTGCCCTATCAGAGGAGCAAACAAGTAGCAGGTAAACAACTTGGGGCAGGAAATCTGTCTGTAGGGAAGGGCAGATCTGGCGTGCTCGGGCACTTTCCCTGCCCTGCTTGTCCTGTGAGCTGAGAGCTGCAAGTTTTGGCACAACAGCCCAAAGATGAGCTACGTGGGGACAAGATCTGGGTCATCCTTGATGGTTTTGGCTCTTCTCCATGATCTTTTTAATTGGGGTTGATGTCCAAATAAATAGTCCAGGGATCAACCAAAGCTGGAGTGCAGAATGACCCATGGTGCTTCAGAAAGGGTGAGCACGGCCAGAAATGTCCTTTTCTAAGGAACAAAAATTCCTGTTTTTGTCTAGGCAGAACAATCCCAATTGTCTCAGCCTCTCCTCTGGGCTCCATCCCTCTGGTCCCCTCCTCTGCAGCTGCTCCAGCAGCTCCATGTGCTCCCTGGGCTGTTCCCCAGGGCTGGAGCCGCTCTGCAGGTGGGGTCTCACCTGAGGGGGCAGAGGGGCACAATCCCCCCACCCCTGCCCTGCTGCCCACGCTGGGGGATCAGCCCAGGGCAGGGGGGGGTTTCTGGGCTGGGTCATGTCCATCCTCTCCCCCCACCAGCCCCTCCAAGTCCTTCTCCATCTGCTCATTCCCAGCCTGGATTCATCCCAGGGGGTTGTCCCAATCCAGGGGCAGCTCCAGCATTTGGGCTTGTTCTCCCCAAATCCTGTGTGACACAACACCAGAGGCCATGGCCATCACCTGGTGGCCCCACTGAAGTGGTCACAGCATTGATGACATGATCAGGGACCTCTGCCATCGGCTCCATCCAAGGGATAATGGAGAGGGATCTCACAGGACCTGATAAATAAGGAGAAGGAACTGGGGGGTTTCTGCTCCTTAATTTTAATGCTCTTTTCCTCCAAGGAATCTGGATCCCACTCTCAGCCAGGTGGTACCATTTCACAGCCAAGTCTTGCCAGTGATGAGTTTGAAGCAGATTTGGGGCAGGAAAGAGGAATCTCTCCTACCCACCTCACCCCTGCTGGGGCACCACGAGAAGCAGGAAAGCTCTCTGTGCTCCATCACCTTTCTCTAGAAACCATTTCATTTCCCATTTA
Organism: Formicarius rufipectus; assembly: GCA_013399695.1. Taxonomy (NCBI): domain Eukaryota; kingdom Metazoa; phylum Chordata; class Aves; order Passeriformes; family Formicariidae; genus Formicarius; species Formicarius rufipectus. The sequence goes on along the minus strand of VXAU01003277.1, from coordinate 25,573 downwards.
TATTCTCATTTCTTTATGAATTCCTCCCATTTGTGGCCCTCAGCTCCTGAATTGTCCCTGCAGAGTCGAAGCTTCAGCAAAGACCCCAAGGCAAGACCAGTCATTGGGAACGGCCCGCGGAAGTTTCACATTCAAGGATTTCAAAGCACTTTGCAAACTCTCATTAAGGGGTTACCCATGTAAAACACTTATTAGCATATTTTGAAGCATCCAGCATGATTGCAGAGTTCTAAAACTGACTTATAGAGTCACCCTGAAAGACGAGGCAAGGTTATTAATGAGCCTTCTCTGGCTCTAAATTGAGGTGGTTGCGTCACGTTTCTGTTTGATTTTCATTAGAAAAGTGGCTTTGCAGAGATTTCTCAGGCAACTTGATGGGATTTGGGGCAGAAAAAACCCCTGAACATTCTCAGACAATGTGGATTTCTCAGGAACTGCACAGACATGCAGGTGCAAAGAGGGAATAATTGTTTAAACAGGACGGGGAGACCATTCGTGAGAATTCTGTTTGTATTTACGGGAGGGGCTTCAGGGTTGAACTTTTCATATTAATAAATTAATAATAAATAAATAAATACCTTTTATTAAGACTCTTATAAAAATTCAGAGGTTTGACAGAGGAATGATTTGAGCAAAGGACTTGGCTCTTCAGTCATTCAGTGCTGACCTCCACAGTTCAAGGAAGACAATGAGCTACTGGAGAGAGCCCAGTGGAGACCACAAAGATAGTTTGGGGTCTGGAGCAACTCTGATGAGGAGAGATTGTGGGAGCTGGGCCTGGTTAGTGCAGAGAAGAGGAGTCTGAGGGGGGATCTCACCCATCCACACAAACCTCTCAAATATCCCTACAAATCTCCCATCTGAGAGGGGATCTCACCCATCCATACAGATACCTCCAGAGGGTGTCAGAGGATGGTCCCAGACCCTTCCCAGACTCTGCCCAGTGACAGGACAAGCAGTGATGGCCACAAACCAAACCTCAAGAAGTTCCACCTCAACATAAGGAAGAACTTCCTTCCATGGAGACGGAACAGCTGCCCAGGGAGGGGGTGGACTCTCCTCTCTGGGGACATTCCAACCCCACCTGGACACGTCCCTGTGTCACCTGCTCTGGGTGACCCTTCCTTGGGCTGGGGGATCTCCACAGGTCCCTTCCAACCTCAGCTGTTCTGGGATTCTTGGATATCTCTGACAAAACAAGAAGAGCACAATGGGAAGGGCATTTTAAAATGCAAAGGAGGCCAGTCTGACCATTACAGAGAGAATGGAGATTTAGTGTTGGGAAAAAGTAGTCTGGGAAGATAATTAGGAGCTCACACACAAAAGGCTTCTTTACTAATTCAATTAATTTCAGAAAATTCCCACTACTTAGGCCTGCTATTTCTATTCTTACTTTTTACTTGAGTTTTTTCTATTCCCCCCTCCCTGTTTAAGTGCTTCAAAAAAGCAGCTCAATCCACATGGAGACAATTGGCCCTTGGGATCCAAGCATTACCTAAGGGATGATTTTTGATGCAGGATTTTCATTAAAAGGATATTAGGTTTTTTTTTTACTGAAGATCATTACCCCATAGTTAATAATTTGCAGTAATTGCAGATCTCTTAAGTGGCAGCTTAGGTTTTGAAATACATAAACAAGGCCATGGATTTTAATTAGGGATTGTGCTTTAAATATTTTAAGCATCTTTGGAAAAGCTGGCTCTTCTTTTTTTTTTTTGTTTGTTTGTTTGTTTCCTGGAGGGGGGGAAAAATCAAAGTTCACTCTTCACTGTGAGCAGGATATTGGGAAAAAATGAATTTTTTGAGGGTGGGGAGGCCCTGGCACAGAAAAACTGTGGTTGTCCCATCCCTGGAAGTGTCCAAGGCAAGGTTGGAGACACCTGGGCTGCTGGAAGGTGTCCTTGCCCACGGCAGGGGGTGGCACTGGATGATTTTTGGAATCCCTTCCATGAATCCCAAACCATTCCATGACTCCACGAAACAACACTGGGGGGTGGGAATTAATGGAGTGCTCTTCAAATTAAATAATTCATGAAAACTCGGGGCTGTGTTTACTTCCCAGACTGCCAGAGCTTTCCCCGTGTCAAACTGGAAAAGCCATTCCAGGACACATCAAGAAGCGTTCCCAGCTGTGACAGCCCCTCCCTTAATCCCTGTTGCAGCTGCAAGAGGTGGCAAATCCCTTCTCCTTTGTTTCTCAGGCTTCATCAGCTGCCTGTTGGCTCTGGGGACCTTCCTCTCTTTGATGGATGCAAAGGAACCTCAGTTAAGGCTTCAAAGAGCTGCTGGGATTCAAATTAGAAATATATATGATATAAATAACATGATAAATGTCAATGAGGAGAGGATGTTTCACTTCAGGCCGTTCCCTTTGCTCCCCAAGTGACCTCTGACAATCCATTCAGCTTCTGTGCTTTGCTATTAAACCCAGATAATAACTGGAATTAAAGTGTGCCAAAGGCAATGGAAAACCCAGGAGTGCAAAAGAGCATTTTGTGCAGAGCCCAAAATAATTGCAGAGAGGGCCAAAAATCTCCAGGAGTGCCACAACATTCTGCACCCGAAGTGGGGCAAAAAGGGGGGAATGGAATGAACCCAAAGTGCTAAATTGGGAGAGTGTTGACAGAATTCCAGAGTCCTTGAGGGTGGAAAAGCCCTCCAAGGTCACCAATTCCACCCCGTGCCCCATCCCCACCCTGGCACTCAGTGCCACATCCACGTGTTCCTTGGACACCTCCAGGGCTGGGGACTCCACCACCTCCCTGGGCAGCCCCTTCCAAAGCACCACCACCCTTTCCAAGAAGAAATTTCTCCTCGTGTCCCACCTGCCCCTCCCCTCTTTCCCCATTTCCCCTTGTCCTGTCCCTTGTTCCCTGCTCCAACCTCCTCCCAGGGAATTCCAGGGAAGGTCCCCCCTGAGCCCCCTTTTCTCCAGGATGAGCCCCCCCAGCTCCCTCAGCTGCTCCTCACAGTCCTGGCTCATCTCTTTAGGGAAGAGGAGACCTGTAAGGGAAGCAGAGTTTGGGCTAAGCCTGAATTGATGGCACAAAATGCTCCAAGTCAGAAGAGCAGAGTTGGCAGTGAAGGTTTTTCTCTACAGGCACTTCCAACCATCCCCTTGGAAATGTTTATTCAAATTCATTCCTGATTTGTCCCTGAGCCCCCCTGGGACAGAGCCTGCTTCAGCCTCTGGTTCCCCAGGGTGAAACCTCCTCCTGACCCACCACAAGTGGCTTTGCTTTACTATAAAACTGAGCTGCTGGGGCAACTCCAGTAATTAATTAAGGGATCTGCTGCACACGATGCTTCCCTCCCTTAAGAACAGGGTCTGAGGTGGTTCACAGTCAGATAAAAAAGGAGATTTTTATTGTGCCTTCATGTTCAAGGTTTACCTCCTCTTGGTTTGGGAGCAGCACATTGTGTGGCTTTGATACTGATGCAACCCATTGTTTTCTTTCAAAAGAGTCTTGGGTGGTTAAACTGCAAGAACCAAATTTTACTACATGAAAATAAAAATACATAAATATTTATTATGTCCCTATCTGTTTGGAAATTAATTTTCAGCTGATTCAGCCCTCCTGCACAGCTTTAATGTTGCTCAGCTCCTCAGTGTCAGAGCAGGGCTTAGGAACGTTAATTAGAGGCCAATTTTAGGATATTCCCACTTGTCTTGAACAATTCCAGAGATGGGGCATCCTGGGCAACCTATGGCAGGGCTTCAACACCCTCAGAGTAAAGAATATATCCCTAATATTTCATCTAAACCTTCCCTCTTTCCCTTTAATCAATGACAGTAAAATTTCAGCTTAATAAAATAAAGTGTTTCAGCCTCAGACCTTCCCAGGGCAGCCGGTGCTTCTCTGCCCCTGCAGGGAGGCACCTCGGGGGCTCTGGATAAAGCAGCAATAAATAAATCAGGCACCTTCCATCCCGAGCAGGGCTGGTTCTCTCCTCTTAGGCCCCAAAAGTTTTAACCCCACACTAAACTTTGCTGCTTTCAGTCCCCCCCATCAGGACCTGGAAGGTCGTTTATAGCAAAGACTCTCAAAACTTCCCATTTCCCTTCGCCAAGGTTTGCATTCCCAGGCAGTGAGAGGTGCTAGGAAGAGGAGCTGCCTCCCTGCCTTGCCTTGCAAACTGGGAGGAAGGATTCCTTTGTTCCTAATTATTATTTACCGTGAATTTCCCTCTTAGCATAAATTATCTGCAGCTTGAGAGGGGTCCTAAGGCAAAAAGGAACTTGGGAACAAAAGATTGCAGGTGGATTTATGGAGATCAGGCTTTGAGCATAGAGGATGTAACACAGGGCCCTGTATTGTCCTTATTAAGTGTGGCCCCAAATATGAAAGTGAGCCCTATCCCTGTATTCAAATTTAAATTAAGAGCACTTTTCATGCATTAAATCAAACTGTTTCGGATTTCTGAGCTGCCAAGACTTCTGGCTGCACTAACTGGTGGCTCCTTCATAAATCTCTTTCCTTGAGACTCCTGGTTTTTATTTTATTAAAATGTTCCTGTCATTTTGATTTCCCTCTTTATAAAAACACTTTTTAATTCGTGTCTGGCTCTCTCATAAAAATACTGACCAAGTGCCCATCTCCATTTTGTCTTTAGGAATCTTATATTAAACTTACATCTCTAAGTGTCTTTCCATGTGAATCCTGATTTTCCTCTCCTTGATAAAATTCTTTTTTTTTGTTGTCATTTTGATTTCCCTCTTTAAAAAAAAAAAACATTTTTAAATTCATGTCTGGCTCCCTCATAAAAATGCTGACCAAGTGCCCACCCCATTTCCTCCAGCATTTTACTGCTTTTATATTAAACCCACATCTCCAACTTCTGTTCAATTAAGTTCCCATCAGCACAGAGCTATTTCTTGTGTATTTTCCCTCCCTCCTCAGTCATAGCCTGGATGGAAACACCAATTTCAGAGCAAAACATCCCCTTTGCTATTATATTGTCCTTTAAAACCTGGAAAGAAAGTGGGGGGAGGAAGGGGGGAAAAAAACCCCCAATAAGCAAAAACCAACAGCTGTGATTGTGTGACTTCACTTTGAGTCAGTGACAAGAAAACGTGGGTGGTATCGAGGTGCCTTTGGTTGCAACACGGTCAGACCTTCAGAGCCAGAAACAAGTCCTGATGCTCCGCTTAAATCCCATACAGGACCTATTTGAGAGCCCAGAAACAATTCCTGATCTCCTCTTAAATCCCATACAAGGTTAATTTGTAAGGACTGAGATGGATTTGGGATAAGGCAGAGCTTTCTCCTCGGGGATCAAACCCCTTCAGGGGTATTTAATGTCACTGTGAAAGCAGCCAAGAATTTATGGAGCTCTTCCCCTTATCCCTGGATATCCACCGAGAGGGGGAACAACTAAGTTTGCATTTAAAGCCACTTCAGAATAAAACAAAATCTCTTCCTCGCCGGAATCAAAGATTCCAGAATCGGGAAACGAAGTCCGAAGGACTTCGACGCCGCTGAGGCTCCCCGGAGTCCCTCCCACAGCCTGAATTTGAGGGGGGTGGAACAACCCCCGTCCTGCCGATGCCCCCGAGCCCCGGGGAAGGGGGTTGTGGTTTCGGGGGGCACATCGAGCCCCTCTCGGCCCCGCGAGAGGCAAAGCGGGTCCCGCCCGGCGGCTCCGGCACGGCCGGAGCGGAGCGCTGGGGAAGCTGCGGGAGGGAGGGAGGGAGCGAACGCAACCAGGGAACAAAACAGTTGCCTGACTTGCAGGAGTCCTGCACGCAGCGAGTTTTGTTTTGCAACTCATTAAGAGTTCATGCAAAGAGGGTGTCACGTCCCCCAGGCCATCTGACTACGTGTATAAAAGCATTTGCTACGTAGAGCCCTCCTAATCACTTCTCTTTAACTCTTCTCTTGGTGATCCGGGTAAGTCAATTCTGAATCAATTATTGCCTTTTGAATCAATTGTTGTTGTTGCTGCCGGAATGTCAAGTAATGGGCGAAGCTGCTGCAGTGGCAAGGGGGTGTTTTTCCAGGTGTATCCTTTGCGTTATCCTCGGGGTTTGAGCCAGTTTGAGGTTTAGCTGCGGAGCTGAAGCTGTTGGTGTTCGGGACAGAAGCTCATTTAAAGCAGGGGCACGACAGAGAACTCCCTCAGAATCCTGAAGACTCTCCATGATTTTACAGCACCCAGTGCTCCTTTCATGTTATAAAGTTTCATTAAAGAAATTACCATCTAATAAATTCATTTTTAATTTCACTCTCACCCTCGGCTGTTCTCGAGGAGGCTCCTCGAGGAGGTCTTTTAACAGCTGGAGAACTTATGCTAAATATTTTCAAAATCCTACATGAATTTTTCTTACTAAAAACCCACTTTACTGCTGGTTTTGTTTAAGCGGTTTTATTTTTATAAATATTTTAACCAGTTTGTTTTAGCTGGTTTTATTATTTCTTTATTATTTAGCATCCAAGTGCTCCTTCTTCACCTCTTTCCAGGAGTACTGGGATGAGCTTTGACAATTTTTTCTGTCTGCTTTGGACCACTCCAAGATCCCAACTTTTAGTCCAGTTTGTGGCAGCAATTCTTTTCTCCAAAGCCACAATTAGCCATTCCAGAGCCAGCTTTTTAGCTGAGAAGATATCCTATTGTTGTCTTTTCCTTGCCTTCAAGTCAAGGATAATTGGACTGGAATCAAGTGGAAAGAGCTGAAGGTGAAACCCTGAGAATGAGATAGGGTTAAAAGGGTGTATTTAGAGGGAGATACAAATCTCCCCTGAATTTTATCTCTCCCATGGAGTCCTGCGGTAAACGTAGGGACTGAATTTCTGCCACATTAGTGTCACAAAAAATAAATCAAAGCAAATGATCCCTCTCCCTCACTGTTTTCCTCAGCCAATTCGTGTGGGCACAATCCAGGGCAAGGAGAGCCGGTTGATCTGTAATTAAATGCCCAGAAAAATCTGGCCTCGATAGCAGGTTTGGTTCTAAAGAGCTGAGTGATTTCAAATATTCAGATGATCTGTAATGAGACCAATAAAAGATGGGTGGGTCTCCAGCCTGGATCGTTCTGTTCCATTTGTAACCAAGTGAGAGGAGGTAACGAGCTTCTCCCCCTCCTCCTTGTTTTGAACTTGCCAGTGCAGTGAGGATTAAAATCCAAGTTTAAAATATGGACTTCAGTTGGGAATGGAGGCTTTCAATTAAGAGGAGTGAGGCAGGGCACGCTGCAGATCCTGGGAAGAGGAGAAGAGGAGCAGAGGAGCAATAAGACAAGGGATTTTTAGGGTGAAATCAGTGGTGGTCCAGAAAATCTCATCAGATATTGAAGCAGCGACGGTCAAAAGGGTTTCTCAGGAAGCAGAAGAGTTACTGGTTGGAAAACTGTCCTGGACAAGCTTAATTCTCACCTGAACTATTTGCACTTTCTGATGCCCATATTTGTCCTTTGTAATGCCTCATTTCCCCTTTATAATTCCCCCTCTGCCATTCTCCCATCCCCCCTTTGCCCTTCCCCATTCCCTCTTCACCTTCCTCCTTTCCCATTCCCCATTCCCCCTTTGTCCTTCCCCATTCCCCCTTTGTCCTTCACCATTCCCCCCTTTCCCATTCCCCTATCCCATTCCCCATTTCCCCCTTTGCCCTTTGCCATTCCCCATTTCCCCTTTGCCATTCCCCATTTCCCCCTTTGCCATTCCCCATTTCCCCCTTTGCCATTCCCCATTTCCCCTTTGCCATTCCCCATTTCCCNCCTTTCTCTCTCCCCTGGAATTCCCAGCTGGATAACCACGTGTCTTCCCTGCCTTCCAGGTCTGCCTCTGTCCCATGTCTCCCTTCCAGGGGTGTTGCCTGCCGGGCTTGGTGTGCCCCGAGCCCTTTGCCGTGACCTCCAATGAGACCTGTGTCATCAAATACCCCGACACCGTAGTGGACATAGTGGAGCCCCACCACCCCCCCTACTCCCTCATCTACCCCGGGCCCACCCTCACCACCTTCCCCCAGCAAACCATCGTGGGCTCCGGGGCCTTGGTGGACGTCAGGAGCTTCCTCGGTGCCAGGGGACCTCTTGGGTTTGGGGGTATGTTTGGTTCTGGGCCAGCTTGGACCTCGGGCTTCTCTTTTTATGATAAAGGGAACTCGAGTCCTTTTCCCCCTCACTCATCCAAACTGTTTTGTTATAGAACTTGCAGGCCAACCTAAATCCACCCTGGATATCTGTGGATAGACTGAAAAGCAGAGCTGAACACTAAAGAGCCCGACTAAGGTTATGGATAATGGATTAGAGAAGTGCTGAGCTCCTGAGGTTCCCAGTGGGGTCAATAACTCCGTGGCTTCCTGGCCCTAGACCTACCTGAGGACTAGAATTTCCCAACTCCAAGGAACTGAAAGTTCGTTATTTACCTGGTTGGAAATTAGGGCGAAATAAACCCCAGAATTCTCCAAGAGGCCAGATTTTCAAAAACATTTTCAGGGTTTGTTTTGGGTTTGATAAAACTGTGTGTCAATAAATTCGTTTTTATGCCGACACCGACGTTCTATTATCAATTTGTCTCAAAATAAAACTTCTCAAACTTATAAAACAAATGAAAAGAATAGCACTGAAAATCTCAGGTTCCAAAATGAGATTTTACCTAAATTCATATTCAGTTGCAAATTTTGCCAAACCAGCAGTAAAAAAACCAACCAAACAAAAAGCAAAACAAACCAGCCCTACTTGGCATCTCATAAAATTAGGTATTTGTAACTCTTCCTTTTGCTTTATTTCTGCTTAGACCCACAATGTAATCCTTTCCCAGCTTCTTTTGCTGCCTGTATCTCTTTTGATGAAAGCCAGGGGGAAAAAAAAAAAAATCAGAAAATTTTAAAAATCAAGCAATTGTAATTGCAGATTTCTTTGCCAAATCCTTCTGATCAAAGAAGAGCAATCTCTGCAAACTCCTGGAACTGGAGATTCTTTGTAGACCCTCCCGAAGTCCTGGAAGTCTTTGATTCTCTCCAGATAGTTTTGCTCATGTATATTCAGCTTCTCTTTCACATTAAACACTGTCATTCAGCAGCACTTTTGGGTTTTCCTTTTTTAGAATCCCAGGATGGGGTGGGTTGGAAGAGACCTTAAGGTCCAGTGCCACCCCCTGCCATGGGCAGGGACACCTCCCACTATCCCAGGTTGCTCCAACCTGGCCTTGGACACTCCAGGGATGGGGCACCCACAGCTTCTCTGCCCACCCCGTGCCAGGGCCTGCCCACCCTCGCAGGGAAGGATTCCTTCCCAATATCCCACCCCAATTTCCCCTCTGTCAGTGGGAACCCATCCCTTGTCCTGTCACTCCAGTTCCTGGTGAAATCCTTCTTCTCTGCACTTTATTTCTGAACCCTTGTGAGTCCCACTACGTGGCTTTGTGACCTCCTCCCTCGGGCTCAACACCCACATCAGCACTGACCACCTCACCACGAGATCCTGAGAAGATTCTGCAGGTTTTAAGGATTCATCTGAGCTGCATTTTGATGTAGAATAAAAATGCTGCTGTCTCTGGGGAGCCGTGCCCTGCCTGGAGCAGAGCCAGCCCCTCTCTGAAGGGGTTCACAGAAACTCAGCCTGAAGTAGCAAAAAACCTTTCCGGGCTGTCAGGAGTAAAAACTCCAGCAAAATCCCAGAGTCCCTGAGGCTGGAAAAGCCCTCCAAGCCCATCGAGTCCACCCCGTGGCCCATCCCCACCTTGGCACTCAGTGCCATGTCCCAGGCGTTCCTGGGACACCTCCAGGGCTGGGGACTCCACCACCTCCCTGGGCAGCCCCTTCCAAAGCCTCACCACCCTTTCCATGGGGAAATCCCTCCTCATGTCCCACCTGCCCCTCCCCTGGCACAGCCTGAGGCTGTTTCCCCTTGTCCTGTCCCTTGTTCCCTGCTCCAACCTCCTGTCAGGGAATTCCAGAGCCAGAAGGTCCCCCCTGAGCCTCCTTTTCTCCAGGATGAGCCCCCTCAGCTCCCTCAGGACTACTGCAGCCCCTTCTCCTGCTGCTCCAGCCCCTTCCCCAGCTTCTTTCCCATCTCTGGACACACTCCAGCCCCTCAGTGTCTCTCTGGCCGTGAGGGGACACAGCACTCGAGGTGTCCCCTCCCCAGTGCCCAGCACAGAGATGCAGAGTTTCTCCATCCATTCAAGAACTGGAATGAATTTCCCAGCCAATTCACGAGGTTATTTCCCAAAAATAGGGCAAAAACCATGCAGCAAACATGTCCAGGCAGGACCTGGGGCAGTGTCACCACTGTGGGACAGCTTGTGCAAGAGGAATCTGCAGTGTGGGCACGAGCAGCTTAATAATGCCAAGAAAATACCTAAATACATATTGGCCAACATGCAATAATAGCTGAAATTAATGAGTTATTAGGCTGAGAATGAATGTGCTCACATTTCCCCACTGGGGCTTCCCAGGAATAGCCTTTCCAACGTCCTTCCTCAGCCCCCAGGACTTTTTCTCCACCTCAATCCACTTCAGTTCTCAGAATCCACACGTTCAATCTGCGATTGCTTTTCCCCCAAACGAATGGCAGCTTTGGGTGGCTCCTGCAGGATCCTTTCAGTGACCACAAAAAACCCCAATAAACAAGGGACAATCTCCTTTCCCCTCCCTGCATGAGGTCGTTGGTGGGGATCAGGTTTCCAATACTAATTTGCCCATGTCTTTACTCACTAATTTCCTTGGGTAAGAGCTGCTGGAAAGTTGAAATCTATAGTTTGCCTCAGGTTGTCCTAAAATCATATCTTCAGAGGTTGTCTTGGAACCACAGTACACATGTAGGAAATCTCTGATATTCTGCTACAAAATGCATTTATTAATCAAAAAAAAACCCAAAACTCTCAGTATTTTCCAATTGGAATCTGTTTTTCAGGTGGATTTGTGAATTTATGAGAATGATAAAAAAGAAACCTGGTATTCCTGAAGACTGAGGATATGGATGGCAATGTGACTCCTCGTTTTACTCTGCAATGTGAAGCTTTTTGGGAATGCTTCATTAACACTCACTACGGTTGTGCCCAAGCAGAGCCTTGCAAAACTAAACCTCTGCCTTGGGATTTAGACATCCAGGGATTGAGCAACACCTGCACCTCAGAAACACACCTGTGAGGGTTCTGAGTGTCCTTTTTCACGTGAGGTCATTACTGGGCTTTTTCTTTTTTTTTTTTTTTATTCCATCAGAAGCTTTTCTGAATTTTAAATGAACCCCCTCTCATGTCCCCCCACGCGTGGGATGAGCCCAAGGCAAACATCTCCTGCCCCATCAAGCTGAGTTTGCCTCGTGCATGAAGATGAAATATTGGTGTGTTTTGGGTGTCAGTGGCACTTCACAGCCCCATGGACATGTCTCCTGCTCTGACTTGGTTTTGCTTCTCCTGCACTAAAAATCACAACAAAGAAAATGGGATGACCAAACCACTCATCTCTGACCAGTCTGTGGCTTTTCCTGCTCCAAAATTCACAACATAAAAAAAAGGGTGCCCCAAACCCTCATCTCTGACCAGGTTTTGGCTTTTCCTACACCAAATTTCACAACATAAAAAATGGGATGCCCAAACCCTCATTTCTACTGGATTTTGTTCCTCCTGCACTAAAACAGGGGATGAATCAACCCCTATTTTCTCAGATTCTGCATGTTCAAATATCAGGCAATCACACCCTTCAAATCGGGCATGCAAACCCCACTAATTATGTTTTGTTAATCCAGCCATTATTAGTTCTAACCCTTGAGCAGTTAAATTTCCACTGAATTCAGCCCCTCCGGGGCAAAGACGTGGCAGAGAAGGGCCTGAGCTGGACAAGGTTTCTCACCCCGCGTGCCCGGGGGGACTGGGATGACTCACGGCAGACGGAGCTTCTCCACCCACCAGTTGCTGAAAGCACCTCCTTCGTTCTCCTGTTCTCCTGCATCCTTTGTTGACGTTCCTGTGGTTTCTTCCTGATTAAATAACTTCGGGTTTCCGGGCCATAAATCGTGGTGAAAGTGTGAGATGATTGTGTGGGATGGCCCCGAGGGGGGGGAAATTCCCTCCTTAAATGCCTCCTGCTGAAGGCCAAGAGCAGAGGCTTTCAAAGGATGTCGTGAAGGCACCACAACATCTTCTGCAGGCACCACATCATCCTCTGCAGTCAACACAGCTTCTTCTGCAGGCACCAAAACATCTGCAGGCACCACAACATCTCCTGCAGGCATCACATCATCTTCTGCAGGCACCACATCATGGGCAGGGACACCTTCCACTGTCCCAGGTTGCTCCAAACCCCATCCGAGCTGGCCTTGGACACTTCCAGGGATGGGGCAGCCACAGCTTCTCTGGGAATTCCATTCCAGGGCCTCACCAACCCCACAGGGAAGGATTTTGCCTCAATATCCCGTCTAAACCATCACATGGAATCCTGGAATGGTTTGGGTTGGAAGGGACATCCAAGGTGTCCCTGCCCATGGTGGGACTGGATGGGCTTTGAGGTCCTTCCAATCCCAACCACTCGTTCTGTTCTCCTCATGTAACTCTGGGAAAACAACCAACACCTTCACATTTATGTCTATATTGAACAAGTTCCAAATTTATAGAATCACAGTCTGGTTTGGGTTGGAAGACCCTTAAAGATCATCTCATCCCACCCCCCTGCCACAGGCAGGGCCACCTCCCACCACCCCAAGTCTCTCAGAGCTCCATCCAACTGACCTGGAACACCTCCAGGAATGGGGCTGCCCCAAATTCCCTGGAAAACCACAACCTCCCTACCCCCCCAGGGCAGGAATTCCCTCCCTGTTCCCCCTTGCCAGTCTGGACCCGCTGCCCTTGTCCCATCCCTCCAGTTCCTGAGGAATTATCCCTCTCCACCCCCTTTCACGCACCTTCCCTTAAGTCAAGGGCTTCACACCCGAGAAGGAGAACCCTCTGAGACCTTTACGGTGTCGGATCAAAGAGTTTGGGTGGGTGAGGAGAAGAAAACCCGAGAATTTCAAGGGGGACTGAGGCAGGTTGTGCAATGCCACGCGGGGCAAGCAGAGGGAGACTGAGCATTACAGGATTGGCCTGAGCTCTGAGCAGCCGCCTGGCTGTGGTTTCCTCCTGGAAACGTGTCACGGGTTTCTGTGGCTGCATTTTGGTAGAAGGGGGGACTATCCAGGGTGGTGGGACTATCCAGAAGCTGCCAGAAGCTTCCCCTGTCCTGTGGAGCCAAGGACAGCCAGGGCCAGGAGGGACCTCCTGCTGGTGGCCAGAGTGGAGCCAATTAAGAATCCCAGTCCCAGCTCTGGGAGAACAGAGTGAAGAATTTAGGAGTGTGGGGCAGTTGGGAATTCCAGCCATGGGACAACAACGCAGAGACCAAGGTGGGAGCAGGAGGAGGAGAAGGAGGGACCCCACGCTGGAGTAGGGGGGGAAGGACTCAAAGCTGTGCCCCCCCTGCAGCCCCTGGAGATCCATCGGGGTGCACAGACCCCCCTGCAGCCCATGGGGTGATCATCGGGGTGCACAGACCCCCCTGCAGCCCATGGGGTGATCATCGGGGTGCACAGACCCTCCTGAACCCCATGGGTGACCCCCAGGACAAGAGCAATGGCAGAACCACCAACTGCAAACCCCCATTCCCTGCTCCCTCAAACTGCTGGAAAGAGGGAGGGAGTGGGAGGAGAAAGATGCTTTCAAGACTGATTTATTTCTTACTTTTTAGCTTTTATCTGGTTAGTAATAAATTGAAGTGTTTTAGGCACTCTAGGTTTGTTTTGCCATTATCTCTCAGCTGGTATTTTTGCCCTTTCTCCTTTTCCTTTCCCTCTGGGAAAGGGGGAGGCCAGAGGTTTGGTTGGACACCGGGTAAAAGCTGCCACAAACGGCAAACAGGATTCATTAAAAACACGTGCAGGAGTCGGGAATCCAAACTGCTTTGACATTATTAATTTAATTTGCTTTCTTGCTCTGACCCTCTCAGCATGTTGATTTTCTTGCTCCACAGTGCATTTTAGTTTAGTTCTGCTCACCCTGTGGTGATGTTTCTTCTGCCTCACTCCCTTTATCCCCTTTCCTTCTGCGCTCCTTCAATATTTATTTCCTCGGAGTTTATCACTGCAACAGTTCTTTGTTGTTTTTCAGCATTCGAATCCAGTTTAATCCCATCTAGAAGAGAGCAAAAAGTGCCAATTCTGGGTCCTAGTACTGAATTTAGGGGTTTTCTGTGGTCTGTTGAGCCTTAGAAACACAAAACAAAGCCAGTGAACCCCATTGCCCCCACACCCCTGGGGGTGTTGCCAAGGCTGGAAAGCAAGAAGGTCCTCATAAGAACATCAGGCAACAAATGTCCCCTTTTCCCAACCAAAAGACCTGCAGAAAGGACTCCTCTCTCTTGATCTGCCAACTATTCCTAGACAATACCATCCTTCACCCTGTCCCATATCCATCATTTTACTCCAGGAGTGGGGGTTCTGTAAAATCAGCCTCTTTCTGCCATAAATTAGGATTTAGGAGGTTTTTCTGGAAACACCCTCCATACTTAAACACCCTGAGAATGTTCCAAGGCCCGAAAACCTTTCACAAACACATTCATGCATTGCCTATGCAAATACTTGTATTATCATACCAGGTGACACCCAGTCTTGGGCAACAGTGTCCCCTCAAAGGAGATAAACCAAGGTCATTTCTGGCATTGTCCTAATTAGCCTGAGGTTCACTGCCTCAGCTCTGGGCTTATCCAACTTTCACTCACAGCTTGTGCAAAACCAGAGGTCTTGATAGTGCAGAAACCGGTGGGTCCAGACCCTGAGACATAATTAGTTCTGCCCACCAACCTGGAGCTGCTTTTCAGCTCCTTCTGCCCCGTGGGCAGAATTCCTGCTGATTTAATGTTTGTTGGGGTGATGTCAACGGGCAGAGCCTCTTTGAAGTGAGGGCAAGGACTGCTGCAAAGCTGCCTCAGCAAAGCACCCACCCCAAAGCCTTTCTCTTTGATTGTTTCTTCATTAGAAGATGCTCCTGACTCAGCTTTGCAAACAAAACTCCTGCGCTCTGAAGTCCCACACAACCGGTTCCACCACCCTAAACCACCTGAGCTTGGCAAGAGCCATCATTTATTCTGCCCCTGCCTTGCACAAGGGTGTAATTTTCTAAAACAATTCCAAATTAATAGGCCCTGACAGCATTAACGTTCTGTATTGTGGTGTTTGCAGTCTGCCTTTGCTCTTTATTCCCTTTGTTAGTCATGGAATGCTTTGGGTTGGAAGGGACCTTAAAAATCATCCCATCCCATGGGCAGGGACACCTTCCACTGGGCTGGGTTGCTCCAGCCTGGTCTTGGACATTTCCAGGAATGGAATAACCTTCCCAATATGGGATATTTTTCCCCAATATTCCATCTAAACCTCCTGTGTTTCAGTTTGAAGCCACTCCCCACCTTGTCCTGCCACCACAATTCCTGATGAACCAGCACCGGTCGCTACAGCACAACCCAAAAACTGGGTGAAAAAGGAGGTTCTGTGCAAAATTGTCATATTATGGGTGGATTTGGGGAAGAGTTGATGTTGTTGCACTTCAGGGGCTGCTTTTTAAAACAACAGCCAGGATTTGGTTCCTGGTTCTGCCAGGGCTGTCCCAGATTCCACGGAATATTTCCCTGGAGTCCTTCAATGGGGTGAATTCCTTGTGCTTGAAACAGGAATTTGAAAGAGGAATTTTGGGAGGATCATCCCTGGAGGGTCCCGGTCCTACAGCAAGAAGTTGTCAGGGAGTTAGAACCAAAATGTATGGATATATTTGATATCTATGGATATCTATGGTATCTATGGATATATGTGGGTATCTATGGATATATGTGGGTATCCAGAGATATATATGGGTATCTATGGATATGTAAATATATATGGATATATATGGATATCTATGGATATAGAAGGGCATCTATGGATATATAAAGATATCTATGGGTATATATGGATATGGATATAGAAGGGTATCTTTGGATATATATGGATATCTATGGATACAGAAGGGTATCTATGGATATCCAAGAGATGGAACCAAGAGATATGGGAAATGTTGTGAGAACAAGAAAATATACTGTTTTCAGCAGAGTTTTGGGCTCCTCTGATGCAGACAATGTCAATCTTATTTTAAATCATAGAAACCTGACAACACATGGCACCAACAGGCTGAACATCATCCCACTGATGGACACAACTCCATCCCCCTGAGTGGTGGAGATTCCCAAGCCCACAAATGATCCCTCCTGTGGAAAAGGCCACTGGGAAGAGTGGGATGGACCTTCTCCAGGTGCAGGTGCTCTACAGCTGTTTTCCCAGAGGTCAGTCCTCCTCACTCCTCTTCCCTCTGGATGGAAATGCCAAGCACGTTGGAATGAGCTAAAACCACCACCCTGGTGCTCAGGACGTGCCATGAATTGTATTCTGTTTTTATGAGGCACCTCCTAAAGCCCCCCAGGGCCGTGGAGCTTATCAGGAATATTCTGGAGACATCAAGAAAATGAGATT
This sequence comes from Formicarius rufipectus, assembly GCA_013399695.1. NCBI lineage: Eukaryota > Metazoa > Chordata > Aves > Passeriformes > Formicariidae > Formicarius > Formicarius rufipectus. The sequence goes on along the minus strand of VXAU01003277.1, from coordinate 9,105 downwards.
TCAAAGGAGTCCTCAAGCATCTGCTAGTTTGTCATACAGGGAAATGATTTTATGTTAATAATAATGACATCCCAGTGGATTTGGTCTTCTCTGACCTCACACAGCACAAATTATGGAAACTATTTCATCAGCTTCTCATTTCAAGCTTCATAATCGGGGCTGCCTTCATTTTTATTTAAAAGATAACCCTGGGAGAGTTCTGCTCTGGAAATTTGCACCAGCTACTTCCTTGCACTAACTTAAGAGCACACCTAGAAACCTCATCAGTACTGCATCAGATGGAAAAAAATCCTTGATTTCCCAGAGTTTTCTCAAGACATGGACACAAATACTCAGTGCCAACCTGTATTTCCAGCAAGGAGAACCAATCTGGGCTCGTTGCACCACTGACACATCTCAGGCTCCCCGTGCAGTGGCGTTTCCAGCCAAGATAAGCCACCAAAACTCTCATTAATCCTCAGTGTATTTATAACTCTTAATGAATCCAGTGGAGGGAAAGCAGGAAATGTCAAGATGAAAAGGACTCATCTGCATTTCATCATTACCCAACAGAGCTTGAGATAATCATAACCAGGGAGCAAAACAATTCCTGCAACTGCAGGAGGAATAAATGCAGCAGGGTTTGTTTCATAAGTAATTAAAGTCCTTTACACAGAGGGTGTCTCAGCCCCTCCAGGCAATCCAGGGGACGGTATAAATACTCTTTCCACACCAGGCTCTTCTTTACTGCTCCTCTTGGCTTCTCCTCTTCACTTCCCTGAGTAAGTCTGATTTAACAGCTCTAAAAAGCTCGACTTTCATGGGCTTTTGGGTTTGTTTTTTTTTTTTTTGGCGTTAAAACCAGGACTAAACCCCTCAGGAATATCCTGACTCCGAGGCTTCAGGAAGCACCTTCCTGCAGGTGGTTTCTAGGCTGGCTGGAGGATGGGAAAATAAAAACAAGGCTGGTTTGGGATTTGAAATTCATGGGAGAAATATGAATTTCAGGCTCTTAGTTCCCAAAAAGCTTTTGGAAGAGATTTTGGTGCTGGGTTGTTGTGTGTGTGGCATGAGAAGGGGAAGGAGGTCTGGGGATTCTTTTGGCTTGTGTGTCTCTGTCAGGGGATCCAGGAGTTTCCAGGTGGGCAATCCGTGGATAGCCATGGAAGACAAATCCTCGGTGTAGCTGCACTGCTGCTGCTTAATCCACCCATCCTAATTTAATTGGAGTCCCAACAAGTGATCATTAGTGCCCATTAACTACTAACTACTGCTAACTTTCGTTTCTAACTATTAAAACCTTGCCCAGGTTTTGATGTGTCTTTGCAGAGATTAAATTCAGCACTTTTATAGGTCAGAGCTACATTTTAACCTGAGGGGATTTGGGGGAAAATGCTCTGTGTGTTGTTTTGTTGGGGTTTTTTTGTGTTTTGTTCTTTTGGTTTTTTGTACCTTTCTTTTTAATTTTCAGAATGATATATTTAATTTACAAGCTTAAAAAACATTCTGTTGCTACACCAAGCTTTTATGTGAGGATTTAACCTGAAGAAATAAACATTATTAAATCGGTGTCTCCTCACTGAAGCTGCAGTTTTCTTTGTTGGGGTGACTGTATCACCACAATATAAATATTTAAATTTATATGTCTAATTTATTAAATGAGCATTTAACACTCCCACTTATTCCCAGCCTTTCCATTTTTCCCTGTGTTTTGGCAGGGTGTTTTATGCCTGAAAAGAACAGGGACATGCAAGACAAATAAGACAGAAAACTAAGCAGGGAGCTTAATGAAGAGATTGTGAAATTCAGGGAAAATCCAACTTTTTCCCCCCTCTTTTGCCCCACCTGTGAAATGCAGGAGGCAGAAACTGCCCTGGGAAGTTGGGTGGGAGGGAAAGGAATGCTGTGGGAACAAGTTCAAAGGTGTCTTCGGGAAACATCCCCAAGGAGTGGGAGGTTCTGGAGCAGAGTTGGCTTTGGGGGTGGCACGGAAGGGATGGGGAGGAGTTTTGCACCCAGAGGAGGAGAAGGGAAGAGGGAAATTTAAGGCAGCAAATTAAAATGGTGCAGGGGAAGTGAAAGATGGGAAATGCAAAAGGAGCTCAGCTTTGTACTAATCCAAATTATCTCCAGTGATGTCTCGGAGCAAAGTGTCAATAGCCAAGGGCATGGCCTTTTTGTTGGTTAGTGGGTTTTTAATTCTGCAATTAAATCAAAGGGGGTAAAAAGCATCTTTTTCTACCCCTAAGCCCCTTCTTACTTAAAGTCCCCTTAAGCTCATACCCATAACTCAAAAAGAGCTCCTACTTCTTGCTTTCTCTTGTGCCAAAAACTGCTCTGTTGACTTTTCCCTTCTGTTTTATTCCAAAGTAAGTTGTGACTTCCTGGCAAAACTGTTCACTTGTAAGTAGCAGGGATCTCCAGTCAGCACTGGGGTGCTTTTAGTATTGTGGGAAAGCTCATTTTTTTAAGGTGAAAAGCTCCTTTATTTTTAAAGTTAAAAAGTGCATTTTTCTAAAGTGCAAAGTTACCAGTTAAATTAGAAAAGTCCATTTTGAACCAGGATATTTTCAGAGCTGTGTCATACTTTAAAACTCTCAGAATTGCACTCAGTGGTCCTTGTGGGTCCCTCCCATCTCATAACATCCTGTGATCCCATGAAATTCCAGGCATGAGATCAAAGGCGAGGTTTAGGTTGGATATTGGGAAAAGGTTTCTCAGCCAGAGGGTGGTCAGGCTCTGGGACAGGGGATGGTCACAGCCCCAAACCTGCTCAAGGAGCACTTGGATGATGCTCTCAGGTTGGGATTGTTGAACTCCTGATCCTTGTGTGTCCCTCCTAACTCAGCGTATCCTGTCATTCCATGAACTTCCAGGCACTCCCCACCTCCAGGAGATGACATCCACCCAGCTGGCCTGTGCCAACCCCTGCGACGCCAAGTGCCCCCAACCCTTGGCCGCCAGCAGCAACGAGCCCTGCGTGGTGACCTGCGGGGACTCCAGGGTGATCATCTACCCTCCCCCCGTGGTGGTCACCTTCCCAGGGCCCATCCTCACCACGTACCCCCAGCAAACCGTCGTGGGAGCCTCGGAGCCCTCGGAGGTGGCGCTGGCAGAGCCTCCGGCCGCGGCCGCTCTGCCCGCCGCGGTCACCGCGAGGTTGGAGCCGGCGGTGGAGAAACTCCCGGCCCCGGTGGTGGCCCGGCCCGAGCCACGCTGTGCCCCCAAGTATTCCTACACCTACTCCTCCCAGTGGACTCATCCATGCAATTCCTACCGCTCCGGGAAAAGGTGGACTTGCTGAGAGCGGAGAGAAGCGGCGGAGGAAAGGCCGGGTGGAAGTTCTGGGGTGGAGCTCAGGGGCTGAGCTGGGGCTCCAGCCGAGGGGCTGCAAACCCCCAGCCCCACCCAGGGGGTGAGTTTGGTCCTTCTGCCTTTAGCTTAGAGCTGCTTCTCCCGCAGTTTCCCAGCATAGCTGCTGATCCCGCTGTGCTTCGCCTTTTTCCCGGGGCTTCATCAGCACCAAACTCGGAGAGGCGACTTAAGGGTGCCCAAAATTGCACTCTGCCCGAAAAGGAAAAGCTCATAATTTTTTACAGACTGCATCACTCAGATGCTGGTGATTAACCAGAGCCTTCCTGCAAAGATGACCTTTGTTATTCCCTACAGTTTCCTTCCAGAATTGTAGGAAAGCTGTTCCTGTCCAAATAAAATTTCTCTACCAAAATACGTCTGTTGGTTTTCTTTGCCATGTGATGAAAGATGAGTACCTCTGAAAGGTCCTTCCCCCAGGGGGTGGGCGGGTGTCGTTGTTGAGACAGACATAAGTTGGAACCTGTCCAGGTTTTCAGGCTGAGGAGTCAGAAGCAGCTTCCAAGACAGAGGCCTCAATGATAACAATGGAATCTGCACAATGACCTTGGCCAGCAGCGACCTGAGAGGAGACCCTGCTGATATCCCACTCAATGATACACGTGAAGCGTTCTATTAATAAAGTTAAATTTAAGATAGATAAGCACTATATAAATCCACAAAAAATACAAAATATATCTTGGTTGATCCTTAGCTATAGCTGTGTGTTGTTAGATAGTTATGATGGAGTGTATTGGTACTAGAAATTATGTGTAAGTGTGTGCTAAGAGAGTCCTTTCTTGCACTCTTGAAATCCCTACACAGGCGAACATAAAGATACAAGAATGGAAACATTCAGCCCCTTTCTGCTTTCCTGCCATTCCTGAGCAGAACTGCAATCTCAAACAAAAAGGAATAAACTCTCATTTTTGTTTTCTGATGCAGCCAGGGTGTCTTGATTAACAACTAAGGTTTATAAACCTCCTACTCAGACACTAAAACTGTGTCTGTGTGAAAGTCGTTGACTACAGACACTCGACAGGAAAGTCAGGCTTAGGAAAAATATCCAGGAAAGTCAGGCATAGAGTCCCTTCATTCTTAGCACAGCCACTTTTGTTTCTAGTCACTAAGTGTCTGTGCATTAACATTATTGGTTCTTATTACATATAAACAATAATTCACTGGCCACAGTTAAAACCTTTTGTCTCTGTTCAACTTCACCTATCTTGTTATTCCTCCTCTTGTGGTTTTCTGAGTTCTCTCAACACCTGCAGGTTGTTTACAGTTCTCTAACTCTGGGATGTATCTTCACGGGTACACAGTCACCTGGCCAAGGTCAAACTCTTCTTGCACAGCCAAGGGATCTGCAGACCAGCTGCAGCTCCCTACAGGTGGGCACTGGTTTCCCAGGGCAGAGGGCACAGCCCCAAATATGCCAGAACTCAGGGAATGTTTGGACAACACTCTCAGGACCAGGGTTGGATTGGTGGGATGTCCGTGCAGGGCCAGCAGCTGGACTTTGACGATCCTTGTGGGTCCCTTCCAACTCAGAATATGATTCTGTGATGATAATTTCACTTCTATTTCTCAGTTGAACTTGCAGTGTTTATCCCCAGTTACAGGCATTCTGTGCTTCCTTTTTGAGTGCAAAAGTCACGAAATGCCAGGAATATTTTTGAGGCATTAAACGTGTGCTGAACGTTTTGACACTCCCAGGACCCTGCTGAATCCCTGGCTGCTGCTGCTTGTGCCAGCAAGTCCTGGAAGGACTCAGTTTGCCACGTCCATCCCAGAAAAGAGCAACTTTCCAGCACTTTTTGTCAAGCCCGAGGCCAGACATGGGTATCTGGGTGCAGCTGGGAGGGTGCAGCCCACAGAGGTCCCTCTGACACCCATCCCTGAGCTCACAGGGGCACAGATGCCCTCAGGCTGCCTCAAAACACAGCCTGGTGAACTCCCCACACACACTGCTTTGGTTTAGTTTTCATTCCTTGATACAAAAAAAAAAAAAAAAAAGGGGGTGGGGAGGAATTTCACCTTGTAAGTCTTTCTTTGATAGCAACTTCCCGACTTGCAGCTCAAAGGTCTGTTCTGAGAGGAATTCGGGGCTTCCACAAATGGTTTAACCAGTGAAATCCCGACTAATGAGGTGAGAACAAGCCCAAGAGCAGGTGCTGCGTGAGGGTCGGAGCAACCCCCGGGATCAATGCAGGCTGGGAATGAGCAGATGGAGAAGGGCTTGGAGGGGCTGGTGGGGGGAGAGGATGGACATGACCCAGCCCAGAAACCCACCCCTGCCCTGGGCTGATCCCCCAGCGTGGGCAGCAGGGCAGGGGTGGGGGGATTGTGCCCCTCTGCCCCCTCAGGTGAGACCCCACCTGCAGAGCTGCTCCAGCCCTGGGGAACAGCCCAGGGAGCACATGGAGCTGCTGGAGCAGCTGCAGAGGAGGGGACCAGAGGGATGGAGCAGCTCTGGGAGCTGCTGGGAGGGTTGGGATGGTTTAACCTGGAGGGGAGAAGCTTTGGGGGGACCTCATTGTGACCTTCCAGGACCTGAAGGGGCTGCAAGAGACATGGGGAGAGACTTTGGAGAAGGGCCTGGAGTGACAGAAAAAGTGGGAATGGCCTCAAACTGACAGAGAGGAGGTTTAGTTGGGATATTGAGGATAAATTGTTCCCTGTGAGGGTGGTGAGGCCCTGGCAGAGATTGCCCAGATGAGCTGTAGCTGCCCCATCTAGTGGAAGGTGTTCCTGCTCAAGACAGGGAGATCACAACGAGATGATCTTTAAGTTTCTTTCTGATCCAAACCATCCTATGATTCAACATTTCACATCACTGCTCACTTAAAGATATCATCCCAACCTGGATGAAGAACAAATTGAGAACAGAAAGAAATTGTTCATGCAATGCAGAGTCTTTAATGTGGATGAAAACTGCAACAGATGGTGTCAGGGAGACACAAACCAGCATAAGAACAATGAGTTGGAAACACCAAAATCCCAAGGCAGCAGCAGCAGCAGGGCCCAAGCCAGGGCTCCAGCACAATGACTGCCCCTTCCTCTCACAGACTGGCAGGGGCAGAGCTGGGCAGGGCAGGGCAGAGTCTCCCGCGAGGGTCACAGCAGCTTCGTGGTGTGGCAGGGACAGGGGAGCTTGGGGAGGCAGTGCTGGAAAGCCCAAAGCCACCAGCTGAAGGTCTGTAGGGTCACCCTGGGCAAAGGGGCACCACAGAGTTCCTGGGGCTGCTTCTCCAGCCCAAAGAGGGGCTGGAAGCTTTGTCCTGGCTCAGGTGGGACGAGCCAAGAGGGGCTGGTGGTGGAGCCCCAGGGCAGGGGCAGCACTGAGCTCCCGGGATGTTTGGGGTTTAGCAGGAGCCACAGCTGCCACCGAAGAGCCTGGAGCCACGGCCCCAGCCCCCATATCCACAGCTCCCATAGCCCCCAAACCCTCCATAACCCCCATAGCCCCCAAGGCCTCCGTAGCCATAACCCCCATAGCCCCCAAGGCCTCCATAGCCATAACCCCCATAGCCCCCAAGG
>VXAU01003276.1:0-11993 GCA_013399695.1 Formicarius rufipectus | reverse complement strand
TATATATATATATAATGTGGCCTTTGGATCAATGAGTTTCACAAAGAATACTCACACTGCACAAGAAGCACGCCCAATATCAGCTACTTTGGTTTCACATTTGAGCAGTTAAATTGATAACTGTTTCACATACTATAAGCAAAAGACTTGATGCTGTTCCCAGTTAAAATCAGTGACAAAATACACCAATACACCAAAATATACCAATTGTCCTGGAAACAGGAAGAACAGTATTCCTTATGCTACCTTTTCATACCCTAAAACTTACCAGGACAGCAATGCAACAATGGTTAAATAACACTACCAAGAGGCCTGCCTCGGTTTTAATCTTACAAACATTAGAGAGGGAAGACCTTAAATTCAGGTGAAAATCTTACAACACCCTACCTTCCTCCAGGCTGATAACACATGCCCTAGCAAGCAAGTCATCTGCTCTGGCAAGGACCCTCAGTTTAACATGAGTTACTAGGAACTGTAATACTTGGCGAGGCACAAAAATGGTTAAATGTAACACAAACATGAAACAGAAGTGAAAGCAGAAGTCTTACTTTTGGCCAAAGGCTGAGGCTGCTTCCCTGTACCAGACTGATACTGAGATTTACTTCTGCCTGTTAAGAGATTAAGAAAGGACATGAGAAAAATATGAAGACAACAATTTTAACCAATTCTCCATCTGCTTGCCAAATGCCAATTCTCAAACCATCCTGACAACACTGCATAAAACCCACAAGTCCTCAACCTGCCACAAATCACCCCCCGAAAACTTTTAACTCTTGAAAAATTACACAAATTAAAACATATTTCAAGGTGACAAAATGGCAGAGATTTGACAATCTGTTATCTTCTGCACAAGGATGCCATGTCCCAATCAAGTTTCCCAATTTTGCTCAGGAATTTGAGGGGCATGAAGATGGAAACTCAATTAACAGACATATTAGAAGACCAACATAATGCAAGATACAATTGGAAAAAAAACCCCAATATGTTAAATGCATAGTCTTATTTTCCCTCTCCATGTAGCCTGGGTTGGAGGCCTGCTTCACCAGCAGTCAGCTTCTTGGGATGAATTGTGCTTTTAAAGCAAAATGCAAGCTTTCAACTTCACAAGATACTTTTGGTCTATTTATTTAAATAGGCTCAGACAGCAATGTACAAGAGGCAGTATCCATAAAAGTGTTATGAACAACTTTCCCAAGAGACTGGCATGAATACATACAGTGCAAATATTGGTCAGCATGTTTTCTGCATTTAGTCAGTTAATTAAAAAGACATGAGAATTTCTGGCTCCTTGTGAACAACAGCAACTGATTCAAAGCTGAGGGCTCTTTAGCAATATATAACCAAATCAGGACACTGTCAATGGCACTATTGAGAGTATATTGAACAAATACACCCCACAGCAGTTATTTAAAGACACTGAAATAAATTCTATAACCTTGTTTATGTATGAATGTAATTGTAGAAGGTGCTAAAAGCAGCTCTGGTTTAAGCTGGAGCTTAACTGGCTTAATGAACTACACTATTCTGTAATTTCAACCCCCACCCCAAAAGGGCACAGCCATGGAGCTTGTCTCTGGCTAAGCTTATCTCAGTCTTCTAGTAGTTAACAGATCAAAATCACCTTGATTCTTTAATACTTCACAATGAAGCCCTGTTTGCAGAGACTAGGTTTTGTACTTAGGAGACAGCTGTAACTCATCCTCTAAAGGAAAAAGTAATTCAATAGTCTAAAACCAGATCTTAGCCTGCCTGAAGATCTTGCTTTATTTACAACACAATCTGCACAAAGGCCAAGCAAATTACTTGTTTTGCCTAACTCAGAAAGTGTAAATTCTGCAGCAACCAGGGTTTCAAGTGATCTTCCAAGGTTTTTCACCCAACACACAACCAGTCACACCTGCAGCACCTACTACCTCCAATACAAGAGAGAAAAAGCACCAGACTAGCAAGAACTTCCTGCCTCAACCCATTTTTCAAAGGCATTTACAGATGTGCAGCTGCTGCAAGACAAGCTGCTCTTCCGGAAGGCACTGTGGNAAAAAAAACAAAAAAACAACACACCCCAAAACAAAACAAAACCTGAACAAACCCCCATGCTTCTCCAGACTGATTTACAAGACTTTGTTTATCTATACCTGTTGAGGGCAGAGACAAGCAACAGGGATTCAGAACAATTTTTTTCTTCTTCTTTTTAAGCACTCTTACAGCAGCACAAAAAACCCCCATCCAAGCTAAACAAAAAAACCCAGAAACAATAAACCCATAGAAACAACAAACCCATAAAAATAACCAAAAATCTGCACAAGAAGTTGGTCATTAGATGACCAGACTTGCTTTTGCTAGCAAAGAAAACTGCTGCTCCTTCCCAGCAGTATATGACAACTAATTCAACCACAGCAAGCAACCCTTTCTCAGGGACGGGATGGAAGGTAAGGTGCTGTGTACAAACTAACATTCACAGCCACCAAAAGATGAATGTTTTGTTCCCTTCCTCAGCTCAGCCCCACACCACCACTTGTCCCTGCTCTGCATTTGCAGTTCCATGAGTCAACTCCATTTCCTAACCCAGCCAAAAAAAGAAAATGGGGTATTTTCTGTGGTCAGGATGTTGAATAACCTCACAGAAGGGCTATGACTCTGGAGTGTGTGCTGCCTTCTCCAGCTTCCACTTGAATCTGCCTCCTAGGTCCCTTTCCATCTTCCCAGACAATGTCCCAGGGCACAAGAAAAACCAGAAGCAGAGGAAAGGAAAATAATTCTATACTTTTCACTTAATTACAGGGAAAGACTAAGTATCTAATTTTCTTTACTTACTCTGTGGTGTAGAAGTTGAGTGGTGCTCTTCATCTTGCTCAAGGAAGTCAGCCTGTATTTCTGAAACCAAAGCACAAATGGAAAAACTGAGTTACCACATCAGAGGTCAGAATCAGACAGACCAGTCATCCAGACTTTGAGCTCTTTCTATGAAATCCACAGAGCTTATTATGGCAGGAGTATATGCTGTGCTCCCAAATCAAGCCTGCACCATATGACAGCCTCTTGGACCCCTTTTCATCTCCTCTGTAGACAGAAAGAGTAGAAAGGGCCGAATTTGGCCTCTACTTTTCCCAATATGACACAATCTCCTTTTTTTTTCTCTTAAAAAGTATTGATGCACTAATGATACAGTGCAAAGGATGGGAAATCAGCAGCATTAACTGATTGCTAATGGAGGGTAGGATATTTGTCACTTCTGAAACTAACATTATTAACCAGGAGGAAGAAATAAAAAGAGTAAAGCTATTACCTTAACAACACTGTGATCAAACCTGTTGGGACCCTGGCAAATGTGTTCTTGGCTGCCTTAGCAAACTCCTAAAAAACCTCCGTTACCTACTGCAGCCATTTGGATATATTCAAACCACCTGTAGTAACCTTCTGTTCTGCTAAAAATTATCCAGTTTCCCCCCCCCCCTCATTGTACCTCCCCTTTGCTTCTGTAACACAAATAAAAAAGAATCTCTGGGCAATGAACAAAGTGCTCCCGCACTTGGAAATCACTAGGTTAGTCATCTTTCCCACTGCTTAACTCAAAGGTAATGCATCTTTTTAGAAAGAGAAGTCTTTTTTTCTTCATGTGAGGCAATTAAAGATCCACTCTCACAACAGTTTTTGAAGCAGGTATGATATTACTCATGGTTTTGTTTTGCTTTTCAAAAAACAGACAGCTGTGTATTTATCAAAGGTGCAATCTGAATATTCTTGAACATTAAGGTTTTAGTCCCTAGCAGATGACTGTCCTACCACAGTCAGTTTTACTTTGACTCAGGCAGGAGTACACACTGAAAATGGATTAAAAAAAAAAAAATAACTTTTTCATCCAATCAGTGTTTGGCTTGACAACTCTCCTTTTTTTAACAGAAGTGAAAGATTATCGTGTTAGCACATTTAAGCAATCATTTGTTACATCTTGGAAAAGGTACTGGGAAAATGTGTTACCTTTTAATTGTGTATCAGTGTTTGGTAGAGACCTTGCTAGTTGCTTGATTTCATTACTGTCATAAACTTGTGCTTTTTTCTTTGCAAGAGTCTCTTCAGAGTAAGTTGCAGAACCACCTGCCAGGAGGCAAAAAAAGAACAAAAAGAGGATTGGTAACATAAATCTGAAGGACCAAGACATAGTTTCAGAACATCCATGATCTAAATTAGTGATTTTTCAAGTTCGGACCTCCCAAGAGTTACTTTCTTCCAGTGTAACCAAAAGCAACTAAGGCTTGAAAAGCTTATAGTAAATTTGAGTTCACTACAAATATAGCTGTCTACACCACCACACCTTTTTATCATCATTTTTATAATAATTTTTGGTTTTAGGAATCCTTGGCTCAAAAATATGAGTTCTGAGAGCCACAAAATGCCCTACACTAAAGGAGATTTAGGGTAAATTAGTAAATACACACCATCAAAGTATGGAGAGCTTCTCCCACAGCTTTAGGCTCACAACTTACAAACAATAACTGTGCTGTCTTATGTAGCATGAGGCAAAGAGGAAAAGAGAGACAAGCAAATGTAGAACACAAACCTCCTTTTTATGTAATCCAAGCCATTATACAGTTGAGACCTTTTCATTAACCATAAAGGCAACCCAGGGTATCCATGCTCCCACTCTAACTCCCTCAGGTAGCTGGGAATAATCTAAACCAACACCTTTAGATTGTTTTCCATATTACAGAGTCATTCAGCTGTAAAGCCCAGCTTCATTCATGTAACTAACTAGAAAGAGCAAAGCCCTGTAAGACAGCAAGAGTCACAGAGCAAAGGGCAGGGCTGGGAAACCAGTCAGAAGCAGAACAACAAGAAAAGAGGTTGGAAAGGATAAAGTGCAACCATGTGGTGTTCAAGGGGTTGGAATAAAATTTCATATATAGAATAAAAGCTGTAGTGCAGTTGTGGAACAGAGACCATGGTACAATGATCAAGCTAAAGGGCATCAGCAGAGCAAACAGCAAAGAGAAAAACACAACTGATAAAACATTTTCTCTCTAGCATTCACACTTGGCCCTTTTATACTTTAAAAAGTCCAGGGTTCTCCCGGGGCTTAATGTGTTTATGTAGCTCTTTTACCCTTCGCCGAGGCAAAGCACAGCTTGCCACCTAGTGGTTAGCAACTCTACTTCAGGGACGAAAACACCCCTTTTCCCTAATGTGTTCTGGCAGCTTTAGCAAGCCCGTGTATGTGAAACACAAAAAGGATTAAAACCAAAACCAACAAACCCACCCATGCCACAAAAATGGGAGAAAACCGAATGTTTAAGTCACAGATGCAATAGTAAAGTAACTGCACACAGTGCCTGGGACACTGTATTTTCAAATCCATTCTAAAAAGCTGTTAAGTGATGGATTTCCCACACAGCTAAGAATGAAGTTACTCACTAAATTACTCGATTTTCAGAAATGCCAAACAACATACCCATAATATTTCACTATGTACCGAGGTTTTGCAAGGAAAATCTCACTAGTAGTGATGACCAGAAGACCAGACAGATGTATGAATCTAAAGAGAGCTACTCAATGCAGCCCCTACTTGTCAATTCCTCTCCCCTTCTTTGCATCAATCAGTATTCTGCCTCAAAAAGAGTTCTCAGAAACTGCTGGACAAAGGAAAGGTTTATATACACACAACTTCATTTCTCACACGAAGACAGCTTGTGAAGCAGCACCTTCTGTAACAGTGGGTATCACCAACAGCAAGAAAATTCCCCTTTATGAAGTTTAACTTGCCCGGAAATATACGAAATTCCAGTTCAGACATGCCTGTTCTTTCCTTACAAGGCCTTAAGCCTCCAACCTAAAGGCTCATTCCTGCCCCCCAGGCAGTTCAGTGAAGGTTTTTTCAACCCACCATAAATCTGCTAGCCAGCCACCTGCCAAGAGAGAGCTGTCTTCTTACTCTCTCCATTTCATACCCCAGGTTCATCAAAAGGATGAGGAAACTGCAAGTTCACAAACTACAGGTTTAAAACCCAAAACGCAAAGCCACTCTTAATACGGTGGAAATTTCTGTTTTAAGTCTAGTGCCCCTCTGTCCCTGTTGGCTCAATCTTCTTCAGCAGAGACAAGCCCAAGATACACTTGCTGCAATGTTCCAGAGCAACTATAGAGAGCACAAACTCTAGTGCCAAAAACACCCAGTGCCTGCCTTTAGCTCACATGCTCTATTTGCATATTTTAAGGCAATTTACACAGAGATTGCTTATGTATCTTCAGCTCATTGATCTAAAAGCTCCTTAATTCAAGGCAGGGCCTGTAGGTTCTTAAAGCTTTTCAGCTCTAGAAGCAAGTTGCCTGATTTGTATTTAAAACCTCTATGTAAAAGTCAGAAACCAGTTTCTCAAGTTGTGGTTTTGCTTCCACAGGACAATTATGCTGCCATAGAAGTCCACCCTGCTTGTCCCTCTGCCTTATAGGCTAAATTCTTCAGGAAAACCACTACAACAGGTGAGAGGACAGTAAGGGGGGAAAGCTCCTCCTCTGCTTCTGTATAAACAAATAGGGTCTCCTATCCCACTTTCACACCTGCTGTGACTATAATCCAATACAGCTGCTAAGAGCTCAGGGAAGTGGGGGAAGGACATCTCCCCCAGCCTCATTTTTTGAGACATCTAATTAAAAAAACAACACTCCTAAAGCAGCCCAGCCACATTTACAACACTAAGCCTCTCAGTACCCTCTCTGCCACCACAAGGGAGCAACAGCTTGCCACACTTTTTTTCCCCCCAGATAAACCTTTGTAATTTTCCAAGGAAATACTCATAACCTTGCCCTTTCTCCCTCAAGATCAGGTTTTTCTACACCTCCTGGAAATCCTGCTTCTGAGGCAGGATACTGGCAGCCCTTTTTTAAGGGCAGTGCCACATAATCAAGGTCATGCACTTAAACTGCAGCAAGGGCATGGGGACTAGAACACCCATGGGAGTGGGGAACCATTCCAGACTAGCCCAGCTCATCCCTGAGCACTGCCACACACTGGTAACACAGAACACACTCCAAAACCAGAGCAAAAGGGAAGTACGTACAGTTTACTCACAGCCTTCTGACGGAATGCCGGGCTAAAGCCACTTGTGTGCGTTGCACAGAGTTAACAACTCCCTGAAGTTTGTAGAAGGACACGGGTTTCATCAACTAAAGCAACACGACGGTGCCACACAGCACTGACACAGCCCGTATCCAGGAGCAAGTCCCAGACGGGGCTTGGTGCTTCGAAGCAGGGACAGCCAAGCCCAGCCACACAGCTCCTCACCAGCACTGCTGCTCCCCCCACGCACCCATCGGGGACATCTGCAGCTCAGGATGCCTTATTCAAATCCACCCTTTCAAACGCAAACACCGTCAGTAATACCAGTTATGCCCCCTTTTTGTTGTTGTTGGCTAGACTTCGCGAACGAAGATTTTTGGGATAGGCCTGCACAATGGATTTTTTAGGTGAGGCACAGTGTTGCCCCCTTTTAATGCTGTGATAAAACACTGTACCAAGTGATGCGCTGGGAAAGCAGCCACTGCCGAGGAGCTAAACCCCAAAAAACACCACATCCTCACGCTTTGGGCCCCGCAGCCCCTCTGCCAGCGACCTGTGGGACATGAGCCTACCTGGCGATCTGAACGTCCTGATAGGGGGCCTCGTCAGCGAGTCTGGGGGCCCAAAGTGACGCTCGCCCCCTGAAACGAGAAACGGGTCAGCTGCAGCACACTCCAGACTGCAGGCCTGACAGCCTTTCAAGAGCCCCAGCCACGTGTTCGGCCCCGCCGTGCTTCCAGCGGGGCAATCCCATCTCATCCCATCCCACCCCAGCACCCCTCGCCCACAGGGGAACAGCAGAACCCGCCCGCCCCACTCTGCACCGCCGCGNCTCCGCCGCCGCCTCAGCCCGGCCTCGTCCGCCGGGGACACGCCGGGGCCGTCCGTGGGAGTCGCATCGTCCTCCTCGCTGCCGCTGCCGCCGCTGCCCAACATGCCGCCGCGCCGCCACCGCCGGCCTCGCCCCCGCGCCTCGCCCCGCCCGGGCCGCACTTCCCGCGGGGCGGGACCGGGGCTGGCCCTCTCCGCTTCCACCCGAGCGCGCAGAGGACGCCGGGGGGCCGGCATGGCGCGGTGGTGTCTGCTACACACCGCGGGAGGGATCGGCACCGGGAGCGGGGTCGGGATAGACACCGGGATCGGCCTCGAGATCGGGATAGGTCCCGGGATCGGGGTCAGGATAGGCCCTGGGATCGGGAATAGGTACCAGGATCCCACCCGGCCCCGGGATAGGCACCAGCCCCGAATTCGGGATCGGGATCAGGATCGGCCCCGGGACCAGGATCGGCCGCGGGATCTGCACCAGGATCGAGATTGGCACCGGTCCGGAGTTCGGGATCGGGATTAGGACCGGCACCAGAATCGGGATTGGCATTGGGATCGGGGTCGGCCCTGGCACCAGGATCGGCCCCGGGATCGGGATCGGCCCCGTTGAGGCCACCCCGCGCTGCGCCCCCCCCAGTGAAACCAGTGCGGCCCCCGAGGGCAGCTCGGGCGCGTTCGCTGCTGGTTCCAGGAACAGCCTCGTGCCCCCCCGGAAGGGGTAAAGCCCTGTAAAATGGGCACTAAAAGGTGTAGAGAGGAGATTGGAGGGTGCTTTGAGGAAGGTGAGATCCTCTGGCATATACGGGATCCAGAATATTTCACAAGGATACCACGATTTGGTTTTGTTTCCCTTTTGTTCGGGTGCATTACTGGTAAATAGAGATTTTAAAAATCACGGAATCACAGAATGTGCTGAGTTGGAAGGGACCCACAAGGATAATCGAGTCCAGCTCCTGGCCCCAAGAATCCCACCCTGTGCCTGAGAGCATTGTCCAAATAGTCCTCAAGCTCTGCCAGGCTTGATGCTGTGACCACTGCCCTGGGGAGGCTGTTCCAGTGTCCAACCATTTGAGTGCATTCTTGGTAAAGAATTTTTACCCAGGGATGTAGAGTTCCTGTGACTGGAGATTTTCAAGATGCAGTTGGACACAGTCTCTTCCTCCAGACTCCCTTTGCCATGGAAGTTTGAACCAGACCATCTTTTGAACTTCCTTCCAACCTGAGCTGTTCTATGTTTCTGTGATGTTGCTAAGCAAGGAAATAGCATCTTCTTATTTTACAAACACACATTTTCTGAACCTCCACACTGATGCTCACTGGGGCAGTGAGCAGTTCAGGGCCAGTTTAGAAATCAATTGCTAAGCAAAAAGAGGCCCTTTTCCAAACTCACAGAACCCAGAATTGTTAGTGTTGGAAGGGACCTCTGGAGATCATCCAGTCCAACCCCCTTGCCAAGGTAGGGTGACCTAGGACAGGTGACAGGCATCCCTCCAGGTGGGTTTGGAATGTCTCTAAAGAGGGAAATTCCACCACCTCCCTGGGAAGCCTGTTCCAGTGCTCTGCCACCCTCAACATAAAAGTTCTTCCTTTAGAAGAGGTGGAGATTCTTGTGTTTTAGCTTTTGGCCATTACTCCTCATCCTTTGCTGGGCGCCACAGAACAGAATCTGGCACCATCCTCTTGACACCTTCCTTTGAGATATTTGTATGCATCGATGAGATCTTCTCAGTCTTGTCCAGACTAAACAGGCCAAGGTCCCATAGTCTGTCCTCATAAACATGATGTTCCAGACCCCAAATCTTCTTTGTGGCCTCCACTGGACCCTCTCAAGTAGCATCTTGTCTTTCTTGCTGGGGAGCCCAGAACTGGACACAGTGCTGGAGATGTGGCCTCACTAGGGACAAGTAGAGGGGCAGGAGTGATCCTGCTGATCTGCTGGCCACATCCTGATGCACCCCAGGATCCAATTAGCCCTCCTGGCAGCAGGAACACACTACCAGCTCACATTTGTGGTATTACTTGTTTTGCAGGCTTTTAAATGGAGGTGTGTTTATGTTCTGGGCACTCCAACAGGAAGCTGGGTGAGGGCAGTGCCACTCAGCCTTCCTTTCTGTGACTGTCCTCTCTGAACATGCATTTCAAAATAAAAACTAATGAAGTGCTTTACTAACACACTGTAAATATTCCATTTTCACCCAGAAGTGAATATTTGTGAGATAAATTATGCGTACTTTCTACTGTACCAGCAGTAAATACTGTCATTCTTTTCAGACCTAAAAGCAGAACACACACATTGAGCAAGGTTTTCTAAAGCAAAAATAAAAGAGGATGTAACAAACACCACATCGGGAGGTTTTAAAGTACAGCTGAGTCATCCATGCAACCTTGGCACCGGAGAAAACAGAAGGAAAGAAGGTCCTGGGCAATACTGGGAAGCAATCCAAGAACAATTCCAGCACCAAGTGTGGCATAATGGAGGGAAATTCCCATCTAACTGGTTTGTTATCCCACTGCTATAAGGTCACCCAGGTCATGGGTGATGGGAAGGCAGTGCCTGGTTTTTTTCAGGATTTTAGCAGGAGTTTTGCTCCTGTCCCTCACAGAATCCTTCTGGAGAAGGTGTCCAGCTGTGGGATGGGCAGGCACGGGCTGTGCTGGGGGGAGAACTGGCTTTTACTGGGATAGGGGACCATTTTATTCCCAGGGACGGATTTGGCCTTAGGATGGGAACGCTGTGGATCACACACGGAGGGTTTGGCCCGTTATCACCAAGGACTCCGCAGTGTCCCATGGAATAATCCATGTTTGCCATGCTCTGCCAGCCGGGAGGTGACACCATCCTCCTCCTCATCGTCATCACCACGGTCCTGTTAGGGCAGAAATCTTCCACCTGCTCTGCTCCAGAGGGGCCTCCAGTGCCCTCCAGGATTCCCTTTCTCCTCCCCAGGGTGACCTGGGGCTGTGATGTCACAAACGGGGTCATGACATCAGAATCAGTGCTGTGACGTCACAAAGATATATGTGACATCACAAAAGGCATTGTGACATCACAAACAGGACTGTGACATCACAAACGGGGCTATGATGTCAGGAACAGGACTGTGATGTCACAAATAGGGCTATGATGACAGAAACAGGGCTGTNAAGGTGATGGAGCGGGTACGGAGCGGGCATGGAGAGGGAATGGAGCGGGCACAGAGCCGGGACAGAGCGGGGATGCAAAGGTGATGGAGCGGGTACGGAGCGGGCATGGAGAGGGAATGGAGCGGGCACAGAGCCGGGACAGAGCGGGGATGCAAAGGTGATGGAGCGGGTACGGAGCGGGCATGGAGAGGGAATGGAGCGGGCACAGAGCCGGGACAGAGCGGGGATGCAAAGGTGATGGAGCGGGTACGGAGCGGGCATGGAGAGGGAATGGAGCGGGCACAGAGCCGGGACAGAGCGGGGATGCAAAGGTGATGGAGCGGGTACGGAGCGGGCATGGAGAGGGAATGGAGCGGGCACAGAGCCGGGACAGAGCGGGGATGCAAAGGTGATGGAGCGGGTACGGAGCGGGCATGGAGAGGGAATGGAGCGGGCACAGAGCCGGGACAGAGCGGGGATGCAAAGGTGATGGAGCGGGTACGGAGCGGGCATGGAGAGGGAATGGAGCGGGCACAGAGCCGGGACAGAGCGGGGATGCAAAGGTGATGGAGCGGGTACGGAGCGGGCATGGAGAGGGAATGGAGCGGGCACAGAGCCGGGACAGAGCGGGGATGCAAAGGTGATGGAGCGGGTACGGAGCGGGCATGGAGAGGGAATGGAGCGGGCACAGAGCCGGGACAGAGCGGGGATGCAAAGGTGATGGAGCGGGTACGGAGCGGGCATGGAGAGGGAATGGAGCGGGCACAGAGCCGGGACAGAGCGGGGATGCAAAGGTGATGGAGCGGGTACGGAGCGGGCATGGAGAGGGAATGGAGCGGGCACAGAGCCGGGACAGAGCGGGGATGCAAAGGTGATGGAGCGGGTACGGAGCGGGCATGGAGAGGGAATGGAGCGGGCACAGAGCCGGGACAGAGCGGGGATGCAAAGGTGATGGAGCGGGTACGGAGCGGGCATGGAGAGGGAATGGAGCGGG
>VXAU01003275.1:320541-453371 GCA_013399695.1 Formicarius rufipectus | reverse complement strand
TTTTTTTTTTTTTTTAGTACAGCTCATTTTACCTGTTCCCTCAACAGGGAGTGGCACATTTCTTTCTCTTACTGCAGGGCACACAGCCCCAAACCCAGAGGCTCAGTCCTGCCTGCAGAACGTCACCACTCAAAACACAGACCAGGAGAAGGGCAAAAAGTCCCTTGTGCAGAAAGGTGAGGAGAAGAAGCTTTCCTTGCATGTTACTCACCGACCAGAAGGCACTGATCCTCCAGGAACAAGTAATGAAGCACATTTAATTCTTCTTCTCTCTTGGGACTTTCACAACCTTTTCTGAGGGTTTGAGAAAAAAAAAAAAGTCCCCTTAAATACAGGCCCAGTCTCAGCCTATGGTAGCAGCTTTCCCTCCAGCTCTTCCACTTCAAAAGAGGGTGTGTTGTGTTCAGTGTACTGAAGTGCCCTGGGATGTTCTGGAAGGGCTGGGGCTCCTACACTGATGGCCCCCCAGTCCTGCCCTGTGTTGTGGGGCCCTAAGCAGGAACAGTGATCCTCACCTGCACCACACATTTCTCCTGTTACAAAGAGACCCTGCTTTGCCATGGAGAGGGACACAAGCTGTTGTCTGGACCTCTGTTTCTGGGCAGAAGCACGATGGCCTTTGTTCACCCTGCATAGCTCAGAGGAGGGCAGCACTTCATCTGGGTCAGACACCTCCACGTGTGGTGTTCTAAATGGCCACAGACCTTAAACAAAACAGAGGAGGGGGGAAGGAGAAGAACGCTTGTGGCCAGCTACAGTTTCCTAAGGAATTTTTGCACAAAGCTGTAGCCTTGACTCCATCCCTGGAGCTGCAGTCCCCTCACCTGGCTTGTAGCAGCATGGGTCTCACAACAGCCCCTTCACCATTCCTGGCCAGCCTGATCCACTTCCCTAGGGCCCCCAAGGGGGACAGCTCTTAGAGAGGAGAAAAGAGCCATCATAGCTACTTTCCAGCATGTTGCTGCAGGTCACTTGTGACTGACTTCTGTTCCCCATCTCATCTCTCTCCCCTGTGGAACAGGACTTGTCATCGTGAGCCTCACACTGCTCGGCTTCTGCATATTCTGCTTCTGCAACCCGACCTCCAGTTCCCAGCAAGCCCTCGAGAACGCCACGGAGGCGTTCCTGTTTCAGTTCAACCAGCTGCAGGACAGGTTCCCAGGGCAGAGCCCCCAGCTGTGGCTTCGTGGGCGCAGGTTCCTGCAGAAGCACCTGAACTCGTCCCACCACACTCAGCCAGCCATCATCATCCTGACGGCCGCCCGCGGGGGCGAGCGCACCTTGCGATGCCTCAGCACCCACGTGGCCGACTCCTACTCGGCCGCCCTGCGTGCCAGCACCGTGCAGATCGACGGCAGGCACAAATCCAGGCTGCAGAGTGACCAGGCCAAGCTGGAGGTGGACTCGGAGCTGAGCTCGGCGTTCCTGGCCGGGCGCCGCGCCGCGGTGATTCACCGCTTCGAGCTGCTGCCCGCGGGGGCCACCCTCATCTTCTACAAGTACTGTGACCACGAGAGCGCGGCGTTCAAGGACGTGGCCCTGCTGCTGACGGTGCTGCTGGAGGAGGAGGAGGCGCTGGAGACTCACATCAGCCTCCAGGAGGTGGAAGAGAGGGTCCGTGACTTCCTCTGGGACAAGTTCATCACCGCCAGAACGCCCAGCTCCTACGACCACATGGACTCTGACAAGCTGAGTGGGCTGTGGAGCCGCATCTCCCACCTGGTCCTACCCATCCTCCCCGAGCAGACCATTGAGAAGGGGGGCTGCCATCTCCATGCCAAACCCTAGGCATAAAGGCAGCCAGAGCCCTGGAGAGGGTTGGAAGGATGGTCCTGGCTGACTGGTGCAGGCAGAGGCACAACCAGTGTTATTTTTCTTCAGTTTGTTTCCTGTATCATCCTGGGAAGAGTTTGACAGGCACAAGTTGATCCAGGCCATTTGGGCAGCAGAGTCCTGGAAGTGATAGATCACACACTTCCTTCTGGCAGGTGGGAAGAGTATTTTAGGCTGCTAGTTGCACAGGAGAACATCGGTGTGTGGGGAGGCAGGAGGGAAAACAGGACTTTGCAGGTAGTGTTTCTATCAGGAAATACACAAATAACTTACACAACAATGGACAGAAAGATACTGCAATTCAGTAGCTCTTTCATCGCTCCCTGCCCCTCAGCTTGCCAATGCCATGTACATCAGTCTCACAGTATACTTTATCCAGAAGTTCCTTTCTCTTTACGGAGAGCTGCTGGAACACAGAAAGGTCAAACTCCCCAAAGCCCAACATTTTGCATCAAAAAGAAAACCAGTTTGCTAGTCAGGGGTTTGAACAGTCAGCCCCAGTAGAGTCCCACTTGCACAGCCCAGATCCTAAATATAGGATGTTCAAACAAGCCTGCAATTCAGAGATTTCCTAAACATCAATTGAAAGAAGTTTTGGGTTGTCAACACTGAAACACTGCACTAAAAGGGGGGGATTCCATATGACAGAGAACAAGCTCCAAAACCAGAGAGCAGTGAAACAGTTGCTATTGCTCTGATAGTGTGAAGCCTCAGGGGATTGCACAGGTAAAAGAATGAGTAATAATACAGTACAACTTAATGCTACCTCTTTTTAAAAAAAGTCCACTTGATCCCTTTGCCCCCAAAGGTTTTGAGTGTCTCTTTGGGCTGCTGCATCAGCTTTTGTCCTGTACAACAGATTCCTCTTCACCCAAATCTCTGATCCATGTGCAGGGCTGGGAGCCTCTGCCTGCTCTGCCATTAACACCGCAAATCCTTCACAAAGCATGTTGCTTTCTTACCGTGCCTCCTCTTCTGCATCCTAGGAAGAGAAATCCAAGTCCTGGAAGCACTGTGGTGCCCCTGCACACTGTGTCTCTGCTGACTGTGGGGAAAGAGCAGCAAACTCAGGGAACACCTGGAGGGCAGGGGCAGATTACAGCATTTATTATAACCCAGCAGGCAGCCCCAGTGCCTGCAGACAAGGAGCAGCTGTAGCAGATCATGGTTCTTTTCCACAGAAGCAGCACAGACTGAGGCCTTGCAGAGTCAGGCTCTCTATCAGAATGAGAACAAAGCAAGAGCACCATGGTGTGTTTTAGAAGCTGCACATCTGAGTGCTCCTTACACCAACTGGACCCTGGCCTTGGACAGGTCTCCTGCCAACAGTGCCTTGCTGATCTGCCCCACCAGTGGCAGGGCTGAGGCACAGCCCTGCACCCTAAAACCACAGCCTGTCTTTCCTTTCTCCCTGCCGTGTGCCTTGACCTGTCTCAGGAGATTTGTGGCCATTAACATGGAGAAGGGGACAAAATGAAGGAAGAGGAGGTGTTATTTGTTCATGTTGTGACCAAAAACCAGAGTTTTTGGTTGGTTGGAGACATGAAGACAAGACCACAGGGGTTTTAACCATGATAAACACTGGGCTAGATGTGAGTTGCCTGCTGGAGCCCAACATCAGTGGGGCAGCCCAGGGCATGGTTCTGTACAAGATACATGTTGCTTCCTCCCCTCCCTCCTTTCTGTTGCTATACACTACTTTGGTAACAGAAAACACTATGTCCTGCTCTGCATGGTTCAGCATGGGTGTTGATTTCAGAACCCATCAGCAGAACATTAATCGTGTTCTGCCAATATTTTGATGGAAATCTCTATTTTAATGTTATCTCACTCTCTGTTTTACCTGCTGTGTTTGCAGTGCATAGCCAAGGTATGCAAAGGCAACTCCACACCGCATGGGCACAGCACTGTGTCACCCACCCGAGCTCTTCCAGTACAAAGATACTTCTATGACCTTTTAAAGACAAAATATTTGCTTGCTTCTGAAACAGGACTTGTATTTAAAAAATAAATGATGAGATTGTGAAAGAAACCAGCCAAGTGAGACTGAAGTTTTACCTTATTCTGTTCTTTTAAACAAAAGAGATCATCATAGTGGACAAAATTCTATTTAGGTCAGGGCTATAGTTGTGCAAATGAAGTGAATATTTACTTTTCCTGGAAAAACTCCAAGCAACATTTTTCTTAGTTGTTTGGGGAAAATGTTTGCAGCTTTTTCAACTAAGCCAAAATTAAAAACAACCCCCCAAAGAGTTGCAGAATTCAACCCAGACTGAAACACACTGAGGTTTGCATAATACTCAATTATAATAATTAGACTGAAATCCACTCACAATTGAAATGTTTCAGAAATACAGAAAGCAAATATTTCTCATTTCAACAGATAGATTTGATGTCCCACAACCTCAGTAAAGACAAAATTTTACTTCCATGGTGAAATACTTTTCCCAGCTCTCGCCTAAACAGAGAGAGGTCTGGGAAAGGAGAAAAAAAAAAAAAAAAAAAAAAGGGTTTATTCTGGATTTTTTTCAGTCCCTGTCCAGGCTCTGACAACCTAAATACTCCTCCTCACATTGCCAGCTATTTGCACATAGATGTTTATGTGATCTATTGACAGAAGCAAACAGCACTCCTGTCCTCTCGTCTGGTGCCAGAGGACAAGATTTCGTCCCAGCCCAAAGATTCAGATGAAAATCCAGTGTCACCACTGGACACCACCAGGGCTGGTCCTGGGGTCCCTTCACAGGGGACAGGAGTACCCCCAGCAAGGTTTCTCCCAGCCAGGGATTCTAGTTCCCCTCTTCCCAGGCTGAGTTCATTTGGAAGAGCTGTGCTCCGGGACATGCTTCCCTGGGGCACAGGCACAGCAGCTACAGACCCCTGGCAAGGGAGACCACTGGGTGACAGTTGTGGGCACAGCCAAGAGTAGATAAACCCCCTTCCCATCAGTGATGGCTGTGACACACCAGCACAAGGCCAGACTGGAGCAGGATGTGGCCCAGCTCTGCAGCATCGAAGGTAAATCATTCCCCCCAGGCACCAATCAACCACTCCACAACTCATTATCTCTCCCTTCTCATACATGCATTGCCCTAGCACGGCAAGGCCACAGGTTTGGCTGAGGCTTATCAGCTGCATGCTTTTGTTTCAGTGCTAAAACAAAATTCCTTTTCAATTCCTTATGTATAAAACAAAAATAATTTTTTTAAACTTCTGCTATTAAACAATGCTTCATCTCCCCATCTCTCCCCTTTTTTGTCCTGCTCTCTGCGGCAGCAGTGCTGCAGGGAAGGACGTGCTGCCACAAGGTGCTCAGCAGCCCTAAAAATCACCCTGAAAATTACAGTTTGGAAGGCCAGCCTGGACTGCTCAAACACAAAATTAGCACCGATTATCCACATGACTGTGCTGCTGCCCTGTGAGCAGCAGGGGGACAACCCTGTCATCCCTGTCCCTGTCACAGGCACATCGTGCCACATCTCTCCGTACCCCTCTGCACCAGCATGGGCTGAGCCTGGCAGAAGGAAGGAAGCAAAGAGAAGGAATGAGCCCAGCTCAGCCACATCTCCCCTGTTTCGAGTTTTAACTTTGTTTTTTGACTTTTAACTTTGGTTTTTTACTTTTAACTTTTTTTTTTACTTCTAACTTTGTTTTTTGAGTTTTAACCTCCCTGAGCTCTCTGCAGTTTAACCCTCCGGTTGCTCCCTCCAGGGCCACTCTGAGGCCAACAAAAACTGCATTGTAAGAGAGATTTGCAGATATTGGGAGCTTAAATCTGTTTTTATCTCCCACCTTCGGCTCTACAGGGGGAGCAGCCGCACAACGCACTGCACAAAGGAGCTTGGCCTCAGCCTGTGGGAAGTGCATCTGAGAGCCTGCGATGAAAAGGCTCGAAGAATGGAGCTTGCAAGTGTGTTCCCCACACGGGGAGGGGGAGAAGCCATGGTAGACATCCCACTGGGCTCTCCCCGCTGTGGCTGGGCTGTGCAGTGATGCTCCGGCTGGGGAGAGGCTCTGCAGGTCCCTCATGAGGGCACCCAAGAGCTGAGGATCCTCTCGGAGCCAGAGCAGAGGCAGCAGCTTGGTTTGACACGAGGGATAAGGAACAGCCTCCCCACACCACAAATCCTTTGAGGTCTGCTCCATCCCCTGCCCCAGCAGCCCAGGAGACACTCGGGTGTCTCCAGGAAGCAGTTTCGGGTCATGGTGATCTCCAGAGAGGAGCAGACCCAGCCTCTTCCCACAATTACAGCTGGAGCTGAATGAAGGCACAGTTTTCTCTTTGCAGAAAGCAGCCATAGCTCTGGAAAGAGTTTGTGCCTGCAGAGGGAACACTGGAACACATGGTTCCTCCTCGCAGGGAGAGCAAGGTTCAGTTGTTTCTGCCCCCAGGGAGAGGAAGGGGCATCCATTCTGGGGCAAGGACCAGGCTCCCTCCAGCAGGCTAGTCACTGGAATACACACAGGGAAACAGAGAGGAAACACAGGGAAACACAGTCCTCTTCACTCCAGGCCAATCTCTCACAGGCATTTTTCTAAATTCTCAACCTCTGTATTTATGAACCCAGGAGAAGGCAGCTGCCATCTGGGATACCTTCAGGTGAGTTGTGAACAGAGTAAGTCCCTTCAGGTCATGTTAGAGGATGATCTATTCCAGTCCTGCAACAGCAGCCACAAACGCTGCTCCTCCCTTCCAGAGGCAATATGCTTTGACTGTCCTCCTGACTGTGTTTTGAAACTTTTTGGAGAAAATGATGGAACCAAATTCAATGAAACAAGAGGTTGAAATAGTTCCAGGCAACTTCCAGGGAGCAGGGGATGAGTACAAATCAGTCCCCTGCAAGCAGCCCATGTGCCCGAATGTGGCTGGCAGCTACGATGAAAAACACAGGCCATGGAGAGCCTCTTGGGCTGAAACCACATGGTTCTGCTCTTGGGTGCCAGTAAAGGGGAGATCCTCAACCTTGTGAATCCTTTAAATATTGCCTGGTGGTAGTACAGACCTGCTTTCTGTTAACAAGAACATGAAAGTGGGAAGCAACTGGGGAAAAGCCCCTTGTAACGGGAGAGCTGAATGCAAAACCACAGAGGGCTGCCAGGCTCAGTCTGCTCACATATGTAACATCTCCCACAGCAGGACCAGTTGGCCCAGTTAGAAAGTGACAGCTTTATTTTATTGTCTGAATAGAGACAGTAGGGAAAAAACCCCACAAATTGGGAGAGGTGGATTGGAAACGATTACAAGACTGGAATTAAATTGTGGTGGCTTTGTTATCAAGGTTTAAAATTAATCAATTGGTGAAGTAACACTATCAAACCTTCCCATACACTGGTTACTGTGGGAGGTGTCTCAAGACTACAAGGGAACCTTTGTCTCCCATGCCCTTGCTCCCACAGTGACTGAGAGTATTCAAAACCTTCACTGCACCTTGAGAAAACAACACCACTGCTTAAATTCAGGATGGGAAATGAGAAGCAGCATTTAACACCGTCATGTTGCCTTCCACACTGCACTTGTATCAGCCCTGTAAGCACAAGAGACTCAGGAGTGATGAAAGGGGATGAAAGCAGCACTAGCAAGAAGGGTCAGGAGACAGGGGGCACACAGGGGCCCTGGAGGGGAGAGCATTGCAGGCCACCCGGATCTGCCCTGTCATGCTCCCTTAGAGCATCACATGCAGATTCCCCTCTCCAAATCATGTCTGCACTGAGCTGCACTCCACTGCCTGGTTCTGCCTGCCAGAGCTTCTGCTTCTGGTGTTGGGAAGGGCTGGAGAAGATCAGACTTTGAAACTCACCCAGCTGGAGCCAGCCAGACCCCTTTTCTTCTTAGGCACAGCCTCTCCCCCACCTCCATGCTTCTCCACAGCTTTGCTTATCTGCAGGACAGGAGCTGGCTCCAGAGGAACATTACACAGGTCTGCAGCAGGGCAGCAAAGCCAGGAATTGACTCTCAAGATTTTTTTCCCCCCATCCCTGCCTTTGTAGAAGGCAGCTCATGGTGCAACCACGTTTTTTACCAGCACCCCTCAGCCTCATTTTCTCTGCCTGTGTCAGAAGCAGATCACCCCCCTCCTCCCCTTGCCCCCACCTGCCAGCAATAGCTTTGATCAGGAGTCCCTGGCCTGTCTCCCCTGCTGACACTCCTCCATCATTCCTCTCCCCTCCCTCCACCTTGAGGTTGAAACCCTTGGTGAGGGAGTGGTGCAGAGAGTCTGAATCACCTCCCCACACTAATTACAGCACATCTGGCAGGCAGAAACTGCTGGTCCCCAGCGTCCTGCCCCAGGCTGGGGACACCTAATGCTATTTCTGCATGGCCTGTGTCCATGGATCACAGCAGCCAGCTCCCAGGATGGCCGACGTGTGCCAGCAGGGAGATTGGCAGCACCTTGCTGTGAGCTGCTTCATGATCACAACCACAGCAAGGGGTGATCCAAAAAGGAGCAGGGAAGGTACCACGAGGCAAGGTCATTCCTCTCAAGTTGCACGGTTGACTATCTCTGTGCCAGCCTGGAAGCTGTACCTGGAGATGGGGATGGACTGGTTATTTTAGCCTGGAAGGTCTCAGAGAGTCTATGGGGCTTCAGAGGTGCATCTTCTGAGAGGGCCTCAGGCAGGGAGAGAGTGGCTGTGGGTGGGTTCAAGTGGTCTGATCTCTCTCTGTGACTTTTGCAGTCACTGCATGAAGACAGGACATGAGATGGTGGACAGCAACTTCCACATGAGACTTAAGCTGGGCTTTGGTCTGTGGTTTAACAAACCATGGCTGAGAACTGGGGCCTCTGGGCAACTATATCCTCTCTTGGGAAGAGCCAGGTCATCAGGCTTGCTCACTGTGTGCATGATCCTCCCCCGCTGCTCTGGTGAGATCCCAGCTGGAGTTCTGTGTCCAGCCCTGGGGCCCCCAGAACACAAGGACATGAACCTGTTGGACCGAGTCCAGAGGAGGCCACTGAGATGCTCTGAGGGTTGGAGCACCTCTGCTATGGAGACAGGCTGAGAGAGATGGGGTTGTTCAGCCTGGAGAAGGCTCCTGAGAGACCTTGGAGCACCCCCTAAAGGGGCTGCGAGGGAGCTGGAGAGGGACTTTGGACAAGGGGGAATGGCTTCACACGGACAGGGGGCAGGATTGGATTGGATATTAGGAAGAAAATCTTCCCTGGGAGGATGGAGAGGCCCTGGCACAGGTTGCCCGGAGAAGCGGCAGCCGCCTCATAACCCTGGAAATGTTCAAGGCCACGTTGGATGGGACTTGGAGCAACCTGGTCTAGTGGAAGATGTCCCTGCCCATATCAGGGGATTATAACGAGATGAGCTTTAAGATCTCTTCCAACCCAAACCAGTCTGGGACTCTCTAATTCACCCACCAGCCCAGCAAGAGCAGCTCCCCATGCCCCGGGCGATGCAGCTCTCCGTGCCGGTGCGGAGAACAGGCTGCTCCAGCCCGGGCAGAGCGGTGCCTTCAGGAGCAGAGCTTACCCAAAGAGGGCAGGAAGGAGGAACGGGGTGTCGGACGGGTTTTGTGCGGGAGGAAAGGAGCAGAGGGCTCCGCTGAGGAGCTCTCGGAGCCGGAGCCGTCGGGGCTCGGGGAGCGGCGGCAGCAGCAGCAGGGCGGTGCGAGGGGCAGGCGGGGCGCGGCGGGGCCCGAGGAGCGCCCGGCCCCCGTCGCATCCCCATCGCTGCATCCCCATCGCCGCATCCCCATCCCCGCATCCCTCCCCCGCCGAGCGGCCGCGCCGCGGGTCGTCGCCGCCCGCCACCCGGCAGGTTGTAAAGTCATTAACTCCCCCAGCCATGCCGGGCTGTGCTCCCCGGGCCCCGCCGCGCCCGCTGCCGCCGCTGGTGGGCTGCCGAGCCGCCTCCTCCTCCGCGGCAGCCGCAGCAGCAGCGCGGCATGGCCGCCGCTCCCCGCGCCCGCATCCTCCTCATCCTCATCATCCTCATCCTCCGCGCCGCCGCCCCCCTCGGCCATAAGGTAAGCGGCGCCGGCAGAGCCGCCCCCCCTCCAAACCTCGCTCCCTCCCGCCCGCCTTCCTTCCTTCCCTCCCGTCTGCCTTCCCTTCTTCCCTCCCCTCGGGGAGCCGCGGCGGGGCAGGGAGGGGAGTGGGGGTCCGACCCGCGGCCCCTCGCCCTTCCCTGCGGGGTTCAGGTTCCTGCGCTCCGGGATCATTCCCCCGATTCCCTCCCGCACGCCTGAGCCTGTTTGGGAAAGGGGTTTTGTCGCCTCTCCCCCAAAGTGACCCCGAGGACCAGGCTTTGCCCGCTCGCCGTGCCTGGCGCTAACAAAAGGGTGCGGGGATGCCGGGGGAGCATCATCAGAGGGACCACGGGGAAGCAGTGCCATTCCCTAGCTGGGGGTTCGCCCAAAGCTGCTCCTCACGGTCATCCCTGCACATTCAACTCTAGCAGAGGGGTTGGCTCCGGTTTAGTACTGGAATCAAACAGATTTCCCCTATCCCTCCTACCACCCCAGCATGGGTTAGGGCAGCTGCTTTCGCTGCTAACCGTGGGGATCATGTCCAGGTATCAAAGCCTCACGCTCCCCTCATCCCTGCTCCCCTCCACAAAGGGACCCCCTCAGCCTGGCACTCCTCGTGGCACTTGTTTCACAGCAGCACTAAACCCCTGTGCCAGTCCCGCTCTCCTCCCCGAGGCCCAGCCTGGGAGAATCCCCCTGTTACTGTGGCAGAGCAGGCAGAAATCCCAGCTGTGCGGTGCCCCTGCCCTCACGGGTCACTGCCTGCATTGTGCCCCCGAGGGGAACCCGTCCAGATTTCTTTGCTGCCTCAGGAATTCAGCTCTGCTGAAGGAAGAGGGTTTGGGGTTGTGTTTCCCACTCCCGGACTCATGGCTGGGGCAAAGCAATCTCACAGGAACCACACAGGGAAGACCAGACGCTGCAGCTTTTCTGTGGATAGCCCGGGTTTGAGGAGCTGCAGCGTCTCCTGTTCTGGGGTTTGTCTTAACGTTAAAGCTCAAGTGTCTCATTTCCACTTTGTTTTTACCTTCACGCACATCCGCTGCCTGTTCTGTTTACCTCTGAACTGCAGGGCTAAGCCAGAAACTTCAAGCAGAGCAAGCCGGGTCGACATAAACAGATGTGAAGTCCTTCATTTGGGGCTGACCTGAATGAACTCCTCCATCAACATGTGTGCACAAGCCTTGGCTGCTCGTGGTTCTCCCTGCCCCCAGCAGCTGTGTTTGTACAACACCTAAGACAGGGTATCCCAGGGTAGGAGGAGGGCTCCTCAGCCCTCTCCGGGACAAACACACTAGCCCTGTTGACAGGTCCTCCCCGAGGACTTCCCTGCACCAGGAGATCCTCACAGAGCAATCTGATCACAGATTACACAGTGCAAGTTGCTCTCCCATTTTCTATTATAAAACCTGATTACACAAAGAGCATCAGAAAGCCTCAATCCATAGTTTGGGCAAGCAGATTCCTTCCTAGCTGCATTCAATGCCTCTGAAAAGCCTGATGATAGACATGTCTCATGCACACTGCCTGTTATTCCCTTCTCTCCCTTCGCAGTTTTCCATCCTTCCTACCAGCTTGCCCCAGAATAAGTGTGTTGTCCCACTTGCAGGGAATGACCTAAGTGACTTGGATCAAGTATTTTGTAATGACGTGCAACACTTGCCTGTGAACTTTCTGTCATGGCAGGATTCTGAACAGAACTTGGTAGTTCTCCACTGGCTTCTGTTCACTGGTTTTCTAATTTGCTTTTCATCTGTGCCTCATTATATGTCCAGATTTCTGTTACTTATCTGCTGCAATTTCACATCGTTAACAAGCTGCCATTTTTCCACAGATTGCTGTTCTTCCTTACCCCTTAACAATTATTCTGCATTGCTTGTTTTACCTCAGGATACCTCCCCCTATGAAAAACTCCTCAAATACCTTGTTCCAGCTTTTCTAAGGAAAATTTAGGTTTCTGTCTGCTTTCTACCTTGAATCTCGCGCACAAACTATCTAGTCTACCCAAATAGGATAAAGCAGTAACAGGATGAGAAATAGCTTTGCACAAACATCAATTCTTTTGTAAAACATCAGGGCATAATTGCAAACGCTATTGTGTTTTTCTCATGGCTGTGGTAGAGTCTATCACCGCAGCTTTAGTCAGAGAATGAGAGGAGGGACCCAAACCAGGGGCGTTGAACAGGGTCATTCATTCCCAGATAATAATCTGCCATTCATTCCAGGCATTCAGACATCTGAAGCTACTTAGTATTTCAGTAAGTAGTGTGGTTTGCTGTAGAGAGAAGCCCTTAAGTAAGAGGATCGTGGAAATTTTTGGTAGAGGACATGCAGTTAATGGCCTCAGAAAAGGTCTGGGAAGAATTTATTTCATTTTCAGCTGCTGTTTCTAGTTGTCTTACGGGCTCAGACAGGGTTGAGCAGAGCATTTTACGACAGCTACTGTGCCCTTCAGTGGTGGGCCAGCCCTCAAGGCGTACCAGGCTGCAGCAGAGAGCCTCTCCCAGCTCCTCTATTAAGGGAACTAGAGAGGCATGTTTGTGGTCTTTCTTCCCAGACAGCTTTTTTTTTTCCTTTTTTTTTCCCCCCAGGAGCCAGGCTCTAATGAATCTCAAGATTAGGCACAACAATAAGCAAAGCAGGAGACTGGACCACTGACATGGTGATTGCAGTTATTTCCAGGTTTCTGGGAAACCCAGCGTGGCTCAGAGCTGATCCAGAGCATGACAGCGAGTCAGTGGAGAATTTATTTCATCCCTTTCAACTCTTCAGAAAGGCCGCCTGGAAATCCGATAGGATGTCAGGGCAGTCCCACCCTTCTGTGCAGGGCTGGAGCATTTTGCTTGTGGCAGCCTTTGTTTGGCAGGGGGGAGAGGGGAAGCAGCTGCTGGGCCTTCGTTTAGACAGAAAAAGCTTTCAGTGAGGCTGGCTTAGAGACTGGTGTGTCTGTCTTTGATACTGGCCAGTCTGGAGACAGGCATTTCATCCTGGGGAAGTTCCCTGCAGGTGGGTGTTCAAGGCTCTGCTCCCCCCAGCAAGGGGGCAGGAGAGCAGCCCTCACCTCCTGGGTTGCACCTCCAGCGTAGGTGTGGAGGCACAGGAATTCCTTGGTTAGCCTCAGAGAGGAAGAGCTGCAGCCCTGTAACCACCAAGTGCCAAACCACAAGCACCTCAGGGGAAATTCTTGTGGAGAGCACCTGGCTGAAGGAGAATATGGTCTGTCTTTTCTATGGATAGAAATTCTCATCACCTAAGCAATCATACCTGGCCCTCTTACCTCCTCTAAGCAGAGCCCTCGGCCAAGCCCAGGCAGAGCCAGGCTTTTAAAGACAGGACCCTTGTGCATCTCCTGGTCTGTTTTTTCTGGTCTGCTCTGTTTCTGTGATCCTGCAGCAGAGTGGAAATCAGAGCAGCTCCAGCACCTCCTATAAAAACGGGACAGTGCAAAAGGGTTGTAAAGCCCCTTTGATTTCTCCCTCTGTGAGGAGGAGGCGGGGAAGGGGATTCACTTGTCCAGAATCCACTCTTGGGATTTGTGGAGGGGCTTGGGAAACTAAAGCTAGGAGCTGATCTAATCTGGAGTCTGTCCCACATTCCTTAATTTATGATCTGGACATTTGGAAAATGCAAATATCTCCAATTAAAAACAAGAACCATTTGTGTGTCATGGGCGACTCAGATTTATGTCTGACAGTACAATAAATTCAGCACAGATTGGAACCAGCTGCCCCAGCTCTAAGTACCTGAAGTCCCCCCTCCTTGTCATCAGGTCTCTCAGTCATGCCACAAAAGGGGTGTGGCCAAGGGGACAGCTCAGCGTTGTCCTTGCTTACACAAGAAAATAAACTCTCCTAGTCAAGGACTGGCAAGGGAGCTTGGTCATGGAAAACCTGAGAGCCAAATCAATTTTCTTAAAAAGTGATTGATTCCTCCAGTGCGGAGAGGAAGCAGGAACAGGGCTTATGGATATAGGAGAACACAGTTTATCAAAAGGAGAAGTCTCTCTGACTAGCATCCTTCAATAAATCTTCATTTGGGCTCCTGTCATTCCCAAGAGGTGCAGTGCAGAGATGTATCCTACTCTGTCCTCAAGAAAGAGGCGCACAAAGGCAGGGATGCTGATCATCCCCAAACCCCAGCCCTGCCACCACACACCAGGTCTACTTGTATCCAGAAAAAACACCCCAGGAGCAGTAATCAGAAAAGGAGCCTGCAGCTTTGCACCACTCCAAATACACAAATCCTGTTTCATATCCTGGGGCAGAACAGGCTATTTCCTTTCACCTGTTTCCCTTCTGCCCCGTCTCACCTATTTGGATCATAAGATCCCTAGAGGAGGATTACTTTTATAACCGCCTGGGGGAAAGCTGTGTAAATATTGCAGCTATTGGTCCACATGCCTTCCCTCCAGGCTGCCCATGTGCCTCGTGTAACTGCCCAGAGAAGGGGTAAGATACCAGTTTTGGTTATTCCCCCAGTTGTGGGAGAATTGGTGTATTGCCTGAGCTCTCCACACAGACAGCAGACAAATCACTGGAATTCTCCTTCCTGTCAGTTGTGAAGAGCTCTTTCTCCCCAGGCCTTGGGATGTTTGTCACAGAGAAGCATAGAAGGGGTCAGGGAAAGATTTCATCTAAAAATACTTTACAATACTTTACAAGAAACCTTTGGTTTCTTACCTTTGTCAGTGTGGAAGCTACATAGTCAGAGTTTCCATTTACAGTCTGATAATACACAGTGAGACAAAAATTCTCATAGGAAAAGGTTGAGATGATTGTTTGGAAGAACAGAAAAAGGTATTTCTGAGCACATGTCTGTTTCTTTTAAATTTCCTTTTTCTTTTGAGCTACTCAGCTGCTGGCCACAGCATTTGGTCCCTGTCAGGCAAGTCAGCTCCAGCCAGAACATCAAAGTGCAGCGAGGAGTTTTGCTGTGTGGTTTTTGGAAGCAGCTGTTGCAATCACTAGGGAGCAAAGCACCAGGTAACGTGGTGCTTTTCTGCAGCAGAGTGGGTTTCTCCCAACAAGCTCTGGCTATCAGGAAGAGGCACTGTGGGCATTCCAGCCATTTAAGTGACAACTTAAAAACATTTGCACAGACCAGCTGCATCTCCTCTGCCCAGAGACTGCTCTGTTGGCAGACACTGAGGAAACACAAGTTCTCAGGCAGGAATTACACCACAAGATGAAGAGCACATTGGCTTTATTACACCATGAAAGAGCATAAAGCCAAGAGAGAGTCAACCAAAATAGTGAGCAGAGCACATTTAGTGATGAGCAAACCCTGCTGAGTTTTCTGTCACATCCATCAGTTATGCTTTGCAGATGGGTTGTTTGCAACAGGGCCATCAGCCACTGCCACAAACCAGCATGTTTTGCTAACAGTAGCACTGACACGACTTCCCTCAGCCCTTGTTTTAAAGTATCAGGCTTCACACACATGCTAGTTATCAATTTTCATCTATTAATATTGAAACTCTCAGCATTTTCAGCTGGATAAATCCCTTCCAGTCACTGTCCTGTGTTAAACTCATGGCTGCATTTAACACTACTCACAGCTGTGTTTCAATAAACAGCAGATTAATTCCTGCACAGATGAGTTTGCCAAGGTCCCCAGGAGCATTTAGACTGTCAGACACTAAGCAGGGAAGTATTGCAAGGGAAAAAAAAAACAGCTAAACCACGAAATTGCTTACCTGCTGGGAATTGTGGAGGCACAGCCAAGAGCAGCTTGCTACAAGGACCATGCTGGGGCCAGGAGAGCTCAGGTCTGCCAAATTTAAAGGCCCAGCCCCAGCAAGGTGTGCTGGGAGAGGGAGCGTTCCTCCTCTGAGCATAGGGAAAAGGGACAACAGCACCTGCAGGAGGCTCTGGTTCTGAAGCACTGTTGAAAATTACTTCTGTGAGGGTTGGAAAGTGAGGAGCTTGGATCTGAGCTCATTTGGTCAAAGGTTATTCATTGAAATGTAGCTCCAATGAGTGATACCTATCTGGTCCCAGTGATGCTGTGGGGCCAGGCTGCAGCTGGTGTTACTGCCCAACATGTCCAGTCTGAAAGCCCTTCTGTACACCATGAGACCCCAAGGCACCCTGCTTCCTGTCCATAACTCAGTCTTGGAAGGAAATTTGAATTTTGAGATGTGTGAGCCTGGTATGGCCCCACAAATCCTGGATCCTGCCACGTTTTCCCAGTGCTGCCCACTTAGAAGGCACCTCAGTGACGTGGCAGCTGCCTGTGGTGGTGAGGAGCCAGGTTCTCCAGCTAACCATGCTCTGTTTCTGTCAGGACAGTAGTGAGGCAGCAGATGGAGCTGGCCCCTGGGATGAAGAGGTCACCACGTGGTGGGGAGAGTGGAGCTCCTGGTCCACCTGCTCCCGGTCCTGTGGAGGAGGTGTGATGTCCCGGGAGAGGCACTGCTTGAGGCAGAGGTGAGTCATGTCCCAGCATGAGCCCTTGGCCAAGCCTCAAGTGGCAGAGGGGAAATGGAGTGCCCCTGACCTGTGTTTTGGGGCCAAATCTCCCGGGTTTGGATGTTGGCCATTCTCTCTTCTTCTTCTTCCCATGGGAAGGGAAGCCGGCTGTTGTCCATGGAGCAAGAGGGAGTAGGCAGTGGTGGGGAGAAACACGCAGCAGTGGGGCAGGTGACAGCTCCCCGAGCATGGCACCCACTCAGCTTGACTTGTTTGATGGGGTCAGTCCCCTCCTGGGGTCTGTGGGAGACTTGAAGGTGGCAGAGTTGTGGGCTGGAGAAGGCTGGATCTATTCCTTTTCCCCGTTCCCTCACAAACACTCACCGTGGCTGCTCTGACCAACTCAACCCTGATTTGTGGCCAGCTAAGGATGTGGGTACATAATCCCAGACACCTTATGGGGACTTGATTTACTCCTGGCAGGAGCGAGCTCAGCCAGGTCTCAGCAGTTTCCCCTCTTTATTCCCTGCAGAGCTGGCAAGTTTCTTCCCCTCTGTCATTTCTCTGGCTGTCACCTGACAGCATCTCCATTGGTCCCAAACAGCCACTTGTCCCCTACAGCTGCTACAGTCATGGTATCAGTGGGACTGGATTTGTGGGACTGGGCAGAGCTAGGGAACTTCAGCTGCCTGAACTCCTGCTGTCCCCTCTGAGTCACCTTGCCACCAAACTCTCCTCCTCCTCTTCCAGCACCTCCCTAACCTGCTGTTCCAGGCTCCTGAGATGTTAATGAAAGCCAGAATCCTGCAGCACAGCAAGCTTCCCCTTCTGCATGAATGCCCTCCAGAGTGGAGGAAACTCAAACCAGGGCCCCCAGCCTGCCCTCCTTTCTGCAGCTCCTTTTATGTGGGCTGCTTGCAGCATGGTGAGGGTCCAGATGTGCTGCAGGACCTTCCCTCTGGATGTGGCCTCCCTGGGTGTCCTGCTCCTCCCCAGCACCTCAGTGGCCATGCACAGAGATGGGGATGGATCCTGGGGCTGTCCCACACTCCTCCAGCCAGGACAGCTCTTCTGCCCTTTCCCTCCTGCCAGAAGAGGGATTTTTCTCTCCATTTGGCATCATCTCTCTCCTCGATTCTACAGCTGGGCTGTGGAGGCTTTGCTGTGGTGTTTTACTCCAGAGACTGTATCTGAATTTAAAAAAAAAAAAAAAGAGAAATCCCATCTTAAAACTCAGCCTGAAGGTTTTTGCAGCTTCAGGGTGAACAGCTGAAGTGTGGCCAGGTATGACAATCAACAATTTCTGCCTGAGCCTGCAGGCAGCCTCTGCTTCTGAAAGGCATGGCACTTCTCAAGCCTTTTGGTACAAATTTAGACTTTGCCTTTGTCATGTAAAGCTGTGCTCTGGAGGGACAGCTGCAGTGCCCCTAGCCAGTCCAGCCTGAATATGCCTGTGGCATTCCTCGTGTCCTAAGTGCATCCTGAGTTCTCAGAACTGTTAACACATTGTCTGCTGCTGATCTCTGCGTGGACTGCATTGCCTCAGTCTGTGGTCTCAGCCATTCTCCGTACACCACATCTTTCAAGGATTTTTTTTCTGCCTTTGGGTCAGTCAAGGACTCCAGTGAATAAGTCCTGCTGGCCAGAGCTAAAGCATCGAGTGTTGAGAAATGCCCACGGTTTTGGTATATCACCTGCACCAAGCCTTTCCTGTTAATCTTTGAGGCTGGTCAGTCCCCACGAGAGGTGCCTCTGCACAGTGAATCCTGAAATCAACTCCCCACATCACTGCAAATCCTGGGAGCTTCCATGGGAATGATGGATAAGCAGAGTTTGTTTTCCTTTGGTCACATTGACCCTTTTGGAGCTCAGAGTTGAAGAGACACAGAGGTTGTGATGCTGCAGTTTCTCCCTGTCTGCTCAACCTGCCACAAAAAGAGAGTAGCCCAAAATCACAGCCCACCTAAAAGCACTGAAAATGTGTTTCAGAGGAGATGTGGGCCAGTCTAGATCCAGAAAGCTTTGCTCTGATAAAATGCCTGCCTTGTTTCTCCCCTCTAAGTCAGGACTCACTTCTCTGTCATCCTCAGTACTTTGGTACTTCACAGATCTCCGGCTCACATCCAAAAATTTCTGCCTTGCAGGCTCCAGATGCCCCAGGGAACCAACAGCACCATGTGTGTTGGTCAAGCCAAGCACTACCAACTGTGCCACCAGCAGGTGGGAACCGCTTCCAGTACTGACTGGTCCTTTCTGGGGGATGCAGGACTCAGGTCCA
The DNA here is from genome assembly GCA_013399695.1 of Formicarius rufipectus. NCBI lineage: Eukaryota > Metazoa > Chordata > Aves > Passeriformes > Formicariidae > Formicarius > Formicarius rufipectus. Next base: position 434,869 of record VXAU01003275.1, on the reverse strand, counting down.
GGGGGTCCCACCTGGAGCTGTGGGAGCAGCAGCACTCAGGATGGGACTGGTCCCTCAGAGCAGCAGAGACAAGGGCTACAATCCACTCCTGGGGTGGTGTTAGATGGCCCTTTGAGGACACAGGAGATGGACTCTACTCTCTGGGACTGGGAGATGGGGGAAAAGGATGTAAAAACACATTTGTAGTGGGGTGAGGGGAGGAATGAAGTTTTTCCAGCGTGCTTTTCCCTTCGCTGGAAGGAATTTTTGCAGGGCAGTTAAATGCAGCTGTCTAAGAGGCCCTTGGCAATGAAAGCCTGGCCTTTCTGCCTGTATTAGGGCACCTCAGAGCCCATTGCCAGTTCCTTGCAGGCTGGACAGGGCATTTTCATCCTCCAAGGATGCAGCAGGGACAAGCAGCTGCCACATCCATGGCTGTGACCTAAGGAGCTCTGATTGCATTTATTCCCTCCATAGCCCTGCCCAGCCAACACAGCAAGCTTCAAACAGCAGCAGTGCTCCAGTTTCAATGCCAAAGCCTTTGGGAAGCACTACTACCACTGGATGCCCCTCTATCCAGGTGGGTTTTCACAGCTTCACACAAAGGGTATGAAAACACCCATGGAATCTCCTCAGGCACACAAGGGGAAGGTCCTGAGGGACAAGGGATAGATGCTCCTGGCCAGTCTGGAAGTGCTTCCCTGTGCTCTGTTTCGGAGGAATCATTCCCTGTCTCTTCACAGAGTCCCTACACCCACCCAGGCCTCCTCTCTCCCCACATTGCTCCAGTTTCAGGTCCTCCATCAGCAAACAGTGGTGGGCAGACAGGACACGGGCTCCTCTGGGTTTTCTTGGCTAACCAGCACTCCTCTTGGCAGAGTGGGTGTTCTTACTTACCATTTTGGCTGCCTCTCACCCAGCCTGCCTCCCACTGGGCTGGTTGTTCTGAACAGGATGCTCATCCTTTCCCTGCACAGGTGAGACAGATGGGTGTCCAGTTGTCCCTTGAGGCCCAGACTGAGCTCACCTGAGACATTACCCCGTTCCTGGACTCGTATTTCCATTATGTGCTGAAAGGACATGGAACATCTTCACCTCTAGCTTCAGCTGCTCAGCTGAACGGGGTATAGCTGGCCACAGCCCCACACAGTCAAGACCCCTCTAGTCAAAGAAGAGTGTTTGCCAGCAAGGAGTATTTCTGCTAGGCACAAGAACAGTTCCCAGCTGCAGCCTCATACCATGTCCCCTTTGCTGCTATAAAATCTGTATCTTTGGGGTCTCATCTCAGTCAGCAGGCACATCAAGGTGACATCAAACCAGCAGTGTGGATAAGGGGAAGGTCCCCTTCCTCGCTACCCATCTCTGAGCACCTTGATCTGCCTGGTGACTCTACCTCTGTCCCTTCAGATGACTACACCAGTATCTCCAACAAGCCCTGTGACCTCCAGTGCACCACCCGGAGCGGGGAGAGGCAGCTGATGGCTCGAGCACAGGATGGTACCTCCTGCAAGGACAGGACCTATCAAGGGGTCTGCATCAATGGAAAGTGTGAGGTGAGGCTCTGGGGGGAAGTGGTAGAAAAACTGGGAGTGCAATTGCATGGCTGGACCTCCTGGCCATCACGAGCCCAAGGAATCCCAGCAGGGAATTGAAACACCGAGGCCTGGCGTTGGATTCATCCACTGCAACCCCCCCCAAAACCTCACCGAAAGCATTTCCTGGGAAAGACCCTGCCCTGTGGAGATCAGCTGGCCGCAGGGAACCCTCTCTTGTTTTGTTCTTTGCAGCCAGTTGGGTGCGATGGGAGCCTGTACTCGCCCCGGACGATGGACAGATGCAGGGTGTGTGGAGGGGACGGCAGCACTTGCCACCGTGTCTCGGGCAGCTTCCGAAAGGCAGTCTCACAGATAGGTACTCCCTGCTACCACAGTCCAGAGACTTCACCTGCTACCTCTTACCACCAGCTGGCTGGAATGTGGGTAGGAGTTTCCCAGCTGCTTGGTGGAAAGAGCTGAGGAGTGCCACCCCTGCTTGAATGCCTGTGTCTTGACCTTTTCACTTAATCATCAGAGGAGATTGGTTTGATGTGCTGTATATTAGGCTGGTAAGGTTTCCCTTCACCTCTTTACAATAGGAAGCAGCTGGGGATCTATTTGTACCTATTGATTTTGGCATCTTGCCCACCTCAGATAATGTAAAGGGGTCAATGAATCTTCTTTTATTTGTGCTACGTGTTCGTTTGAAACTTAAGCGATGATGAGGGTCACAGCGTTTGTTTCAGCCTGTACTTAATCTCCTGCTTTTCCCAGTCCCGTGGCTGGCACATCTGAGGGACAGTCCCCTCTGAAAGCAGGCTGAGATTCATCCCTTGCAACCTGATGGCCTAGTCCTCCACCCACAGAAGGAATAGACTGTGGTATGCTCATTAGTAATTAATCAGCTGTGGTTTGAGGATGTTTTGGGACATCTTTTCACACTGTTGTTTCACTAGTCTGCCTCACTCTCTACAAACACCAGACTATAAAAGCACTCAGGCCCCTTTGCAGAGCAGGGGAAGTGGTGCTACCCCCTCTAGCAGTGCGAGTGCAGGTTTGGCCTCCCATTCCATCCCTCCTAAGATCTTACAGAACAGACAAGACCTGCATTTCCAGCAGGAAAGACAAACTGCCAAACCACGCAACTTTAAGAGTCTCTGATTTCCTCTCCCTTTAAAGGTCAGTTTTTATATTACTCCTGAGACAAATTCCATGGAGTCAGGAGCTTAGGGGACCCATGGTCTTTTTCCATCTTCTGTTCTGCATCAGCCCTGATCGCTACTAAGCTTTTTTCTGTGCTCTTGCCAGAAAAAGCGTGAGAAGCACATTCATCCACACACCCAGAGCCAGACTCTTTCACTTGTGCAGTTCCTTCCTGACTCCAAACCCAACAGTGCTCAGACTGGACCCGTAATGGTGATCTGTAATGGGATTTCAGAGGAGACCTGGGATTAGAGCTCACAGACTGGTGCAGCATGCATTTATGCCCTTGGCGTCCTGCTCCTGATGGGCAGCGCTGCCCCCTTGCAAACAAGCTTTTCCCATGAGCTGATTTTCCCACGAGCTGATTTTCCCACCCAGACCTTTTTATTCTGTCCTCAGGGTCTCTTCACCCTCTGTTCTGCTCCTCAGGTTATGTGTTCATCACCAACATCCCTGCTGGTGCCACGGATATCCTCATCATTGAGCGCAGGAAAACAGAAAACATCCTAGGTAAGCAGAGGAGCTGGATGGGTGTGGAGATCCCAGTTTGGCTGCCTGGGAGGCAGGAGCTGGCTCTGTGCATTCTCACCTGTGAGCATTTCCTCCAGAGTAGCACAGGGCTGCTTATCTGTCCGTAAACCCCTGGTGTTCTTTTTCTGCTGGGCTTTTCTCATCGATGGGCTGTTTTCTCCTCTTGTTGCCAGTGCAGCCCCGGTGTTCCTCGGAGTGTCACATTTGTCTGTCTTCTCTCTCTTTGCAGCACTTGCAGATGAATCTGGGCATTTCTTCTTCAATGGCAACTCTGCCATTGACAACCCCCAGAACTTCAGGGTAGCTGGCACCATCTTCAAGTATCGGCGGCCCTCGAGCCTGAACTCGGATGGGCTGGAGTATATCATGGCTCATGGGCCCACTAACCAGTCTCTAAATGCCATGGTATGTGAGAAGCCACTTTTAGGATTTCCTGTCTTGCCTGGTTCCCTCAAACAAAAGGAACGTGACCCAGTTCCCAAGCCAAACCTGTGTGTGTAGATGGCCAAGGAAATCAGATAGTCTTGGCGAGGTGGAGGTCTCCTTTTGAATTTATGAGGATGCTGCCTTCTCTCAACATCCACCACCACATGGATGTGGCTAGGAAAGGTTAACGGGAAAACACATATCCTTAAAATGTGAGCAGTTTCTTATTTCTCTGTTTCCTCCAGTACTACAACTTTAATGGGAAAATGCCACACATAACTTATGACTACACTGTGCCACGGACGCCGCCCCTCCGGACTGCAGCCCCTGCTCTAGCCAGACCTTTCTATCATCACCTACCAGAGACCAGCCAGAACCACCCCGTGCCAGCCAACTCCAGAGCTGCCCAGGACTTCAATGCCACATGGCTCTCGCTGTCGCCAGATGACACCAGTGAACAGCTTCCTCTCAGAGAAGGGCATGAAGATTTAGGCTTTGGTCACCCACACTTCTTCCAGACCAACTCCACCAGTCAGAGCCGGGACTGGGGCTGGGAACAAGCTGAAGAGAAGGAGAAGTATGACTTCCAGATCAGACAGATCTACCATGCAAACACAGCAGGAGAGGAAGAGGAGGAGGAAGCAGCAGCAATTGGTGGAGAAACAGAGTTGGGTTGGTTGCTTTGTTTTTCCTTCTCCTGTTTTATTGATTGAAAGCAGCATCCCACACTGGTCTTCTTGAAATCTGAGGTGGCTTTACCATCAGCGCAGACAGCTGGGAACGATGGTTAATAGCAGGGCGGAGACTGCTGGGGAGCAGCCGGGACCAGTAGCTATGTGAGGGAGGGAGAGCTGGGCGAGGGTGGCCACAATATGGATCAGGAATGGCAGTCCCTCGGCCCCTGAGCTTGGCAGGCAGGGCAGTGACAGCAGTGGGACCTAGCAACAGTCCAGTGATCATCAGGTGACAAGTCACATCTGAGGTCCACCTGGAGACCCAAACAGCAGTTCAGGAACACAGTACACCTACAGCATTGCTCAGCCCAGGACTGGAGGCTCAGATTTGAGCTTAAATGGAGCTCCAGAGCAGATAGAGAGGCTGGCCAGGGTAAGTAAGGCTTGTTGATGCTCCCTGGTGGCAATTTATGATTTTGAGGCCAAATACTGGATGTTTTCTGCCTTGCTAAATGCCACAAGCCATCCAGTATAGTTAAAGCGTCCCTGTGTTTTTCTTCCAGCTCTCAGGTTCAACCAAATCTCCATCAGCACAGCTGTGCCCTACAGCATGAGGAGACCTGAGCTCTCAGAGAACAGCCACGTGGCATCCTCCAGGCTGCGCCTCTTCAGGCGGCTGTGCCACAGAGACCCTCACAGCTCTGCCTTGTGTAGGGAGCTGCAGCACCTGGCAGCCAGGCTGGCCCCAAGGAACTCCTCAGCAGGGCTATGGGCTGGGCCAGCTGCCCAGTGGCCACAGGGTCTCCACAAAGCACCAGCCCCTAAGAACTCACTGGAGGACTTGAAGGTGGAGGTGTTTGCTGGGAGACAGAGGGAAGCAGCCAACTACAGCATGGTGGCATCTGTGGAGAGCCCTCTGCAAGGTGCCAGCCCAACCGTGGACATCAGCCAGGCAGAGCCTCTGCGAGCCCCTGGCACTGAAAGGTGGCACTTGATCTCCTGGGCAACACAGGGGCATGAATGGCTGGGGAGGGAGGGTCAAGCCACTCCTCTGGTAGTCTCCCTGCTGGCCTTGATGTCCTCATTCACCAGTGTCTATTTATGGTAGACATTTCCTCCAAAGACTGATCTGACACGAAGCTCCCAGGACATGTTTCAGGTTCCACTGCTTGTAAGGGATCAATTTAAATGGGTTCTGAAGGTCTACAGGGCCAACACTGATGTGACTGTAAAGAAGGCCCAGGGTCTACAGCATGTCACATACACACTTTTACCACCACATCATGCCCCTCCTGTCCCATTCCTCTGGACACATGAGCTCCTTAAACTGCTGTAAACAGGAGTTTACAGGACTGGGCGAGCAGGACCCTCTCTCAGTCAGGCTTCATCAGATCCAAAAGTCTGGACCGAGGGCCAACTTTTAAATATTTTTGGCAAGCCACATATGAGATCTCTCCACCCCATTATATTACATGAGTGGAATCTTGCTTGAGCTCCCCTTTCCAACCTAAATCAAGGTGATAGTATGAGCCGAGGCTATGGGCACCCACATGATTAAAAGTCCATAATATGCACTGGACTCTCTATGACTGATGCTTCCTCCTTGCTAGTTGAATTCAGGATTGAGGCTTTACACTCTCTGTTCATCAGTGGTCTGCTGTGCCCAGGATGGGGGAGGTGTCCAGCAGAAACACTGGGTTTCTTCCCATCTTCAAAGGCAGTGAGGAGGAATTTCCCTGTATTTTATATTTTCAGCAACTTTTTTTCAGTTTTAACTCACCCCACCTCCTTTCTCTGCAGCAATGAGTTCGATGTGAGCCCCGTGGGCCATGATGACATCAGCTTGGCTGACATGTATCGGTGGAAAGTCTCGGCCTATGCCCCTTGCAGCTCCACCTGCACCTCAGGTAGGCTTGGCTTCCAGTGGCTGACCACGTGAGGTCCTTTTGGGCCACTGATGGAGAGAATCCTGGCATGTTTTACATGGCAGGTAGAGTTTCAGATGCAGGGAGAACTCCATTTATTTAATGATGGTGGGAGGAGGCTTTTGGATCTGAGCATGACTGAGAGAAGGCGTTGCTTGCCCAGCAGGGATCAGCACCTCGTATGCCATGTGTGTGCGGTACGACGGAGTGGAAGTGGATGAATCCTACTGTGATGCCCTGACCCGGCCAGAACCCACTCACGAATTTTGCACAGGCAGAGATTGCCAGCCTAGGTGAGTGGAAATTGGCACCAGCTGTCCATGGGGATGACACATCTTTGTAAGGATCATTTTCTGCTCAAAGCATACAGCCATCTACGTGCACTTAAACAACCCTTGCATTCCCTTGCAAGCAAAGAGTGGGATGGAATTTGGGATCTGCCAAGAGCAAAGCTGGTTCCAAGACCAGCATTGCCAAAACACAGACATACATGTGATGAGCAGATTCATAGCAGCAGCTGCTGTGGGTGAGGGGCTCCCAAGTGTGCAGGCACAACCCTCCCACCCTGCATCCCTTGTCCCTCTTACCTGGGTTCTCCTCTGTGCTTTCTCTCCCGGGGTCTGCTCGTGGAGGTGGGAGACCAGCCGGTGGAGCGAGTGCTCCCGGACCTGCGGGGAGGGCTCTCAGTACCGCACCGTGCGCTGCTGGAAGATGCTGGCCCCAGGCTTTGACAGCTCCGTTTATGACGACCTCTGCGAGGCAGCTGGGCTGGCCAGGCCCATGGAGAGGAAAGCCTGCAAGAACAAAGCCTGTGGGCCCCAGTGGGAGCTCTCCGAGTGGTCCGAGGTAGGCAGTAGGGCAGCTTTGCTCCCAGAGGTAAGGAGGAGCCAGGGATGGGATGAGGTCTGGAGGAAAAGTGACTGGCAGACGTTGGGTGCTGAGGAGCTTCTGGCCAACTGCATCCCTGGGAAACAAGGGTTGCCTTTATCCACAGCTCCCCTGCTCAGCAGGGGCCATTACAAAACATTTTTTTTTAAGGTTGATTCTCAAGCAGGGCACTGACCAAGTGAAAGCCCTGCCAGCAAGAGGCTTTGCCTCCCTCTTCCAGGGATCCAAACGATTCTAACTGAGGGTGAATGGGGAAACAATACCACAGAGATACAAAGAAACTAAAACCCTACTGATGTCCCTTTGATTGACTTTCCAATTTTGACTGCTTGGGTTGTGGCCCAGTGACTTTAAACGGCAGCCCAGCATTGAAATGTTGGAGCTTTAGGTCCACAAGTCAACAAGCAGCAAAGACAGAGACAGACCCACCTTTTCCTGTCCCTGCTGGGACCTTCCCCTCTCTCCCAGTGCAGCAGCAGGAGACACAGCAACCTCCCCATGCTTCCCCTCTGCTCCTGAGCCCGGGGCTGACCCCGTGTGCCCCTTGCAGTGCTCGGCGCGCTGTGGCACGCAGGGGACGATGAGGAGGGAGGTGCGCTGCTCCGTGGAAGTGTCCCTGTGTGATGAGTCCCAGAAGCCCAGCAGTGAGAAGGTGTGCACAGGCCCCCCCTGCGACCGCCGCTGGACCGCCTCGGACTGGGGCCCGGTGAGTCCGGAGGGGCTGCTGCTCCTTGCTCCCAGTGCCGGGGCTGCAGGGATGGTGGGAGGGAGCAGGTGGGCAGGCATGCTGCCAGCTCCCTTTTGGCTTTCTCCTGGCAGAGGCCAAGCGAAGGAAACCAGAATGATCTGTACTTTTACCTCTCCGTGCTGTGAATTTTGGTTAAGTGTGAGGTGAGCTCCATTCAATCACCTGGGAAGGTCATGGCACCTGGAGAATGGAAGCCAGATGGATCCAGTGGCAGGGCTAGACTCTGGACTCAGCTCTCCTGGCACCACCAACCCTGAACTCTCTGCTCTCATGCTTTCTGATGTGTCTAAATGCCCTTTGTTCCTCCAAGTGCTCAGGTTCGTGTGGCGAGGGACGCATGAGCCGCTTCATCGCGTGTCGCAACCTGGAGGGCAAGGTGATCTCCAGCTCCCAGTGTGACCCAGCCACCAAGCCGCTGGCTGTCCATCCATGTGGAGACAAGAACTGCCCTGCACACTGGGTGGAGCAGGAGTGGGACCAGGTAAAGCCAGCCCTGTGTCCACAGGACATGGTGAGACCCTGGTTCCCTTGGCGGCGCAAGGTTGTATACTGTGACCTCCAGCTATGGAGCTGTACCCTTGTCCTAGCTCCTTTTAGGAAGAGGGAGGGACTAAAGAATGCCTCAGCCTGTCCCTGCTGTACCCGCCAGACCACCCCAAAGTTCGTGGCTGCCTTGCCAGGACTCTCCATTGGAGGGCAGCAATGTCCTAAGGAAACTGCCCTACTCTCCCACCTGGCTCTCAGGGGCAGCTGCAGACACCTCTGCAGAGCTTTTCCAGAACCTGCACTCACCCCCCGTGAAAGATTTTGGTCCTGCCACTAAAGAGAAAGTCTGAACAAAACCATTCTCATCTCTGATACATAACAGCTGGAGGTAACCTGAACTCAGCCCAGAATTCCTGCCCTGGAAGTCACATCCAGACCATGACTGTACTTGCCTCAGGAATTAAGAGTCCCATGAACACGGTACAGGTGCCCCGTTCTGTCAATCAGTCTCTGCTCATCTCCCTCCAGTCTTTGTGTTGCTCACGGTCTAAAGACTTTAGGCTTTCTCATACAAGCTGATCCAAATCCCAGAGCATCCAGAAGGACATATGAGTCAGTTGTGGGGCTTGGGCTTTTCCTTTGAAGTCTTGAGCAAAATTGGGGTTCATAAAGCACCAAGGAAGAAGGTTTCTAGGAAACAAGGGAAGCAGCCAAGGCCTCTCCCCTCCAGGAATGGCCAAACTTTTGTTCTCACTTCGCTCCCTCTATAGCTGCTGATTACATTCAGTTGAGTTTCCCTCAATACTGGTAACAAGCATAGCCTAGTTAAACCTGGGGACCCATGACAGTTCCATAACCCTGCTCTGCTCTGGCCCTCAGCCTGACTCACACAGTCACGTTCAGCTGTGTCCAGGCTGTTAAACACAGCAGAGCTGAAAGACCAGCTGAGCTCCCCACTTTTGCCTGTGACAGCTTATTTGCTGTGTTCCCTTAGCTGATGAGCTCCCAGTTCACAGGATGACTAAAGGCAGATGCAAACCAGCTGTTCTGGCCCTGCAGTGGTGAAAAAGGGCAAAAATCAGTGACATCTCAGACCGACAACTGCTTCCATGGGCTTCAGGGAGCAGATCCTGCCTTCTGCTGCATCTCCTGTGGTGTCCCAAGGGAGCAAGCTCTCCTAGCTAAGCCTGCGTAGCTTTGGGCTCAGCAGTACTTGTCCATGTGCATCACCTGCAGTGCACCACTTCAGTCCCCTTGGGCCCATACAAAGCTTGTCAGTACTCCACGATGTAGGTTGCTACATGCATATACTACATGGTTTTTGAGAACATAGAAACACATAAAATAAGACAGAAACAGCCTCTTGTAGTCTTACCTTGACTGCTCCAGGTCCCCTGTGGCAGCTGCTCTCAAGGCCAGGCAAGGTGAACTCAACCTAACGTTAATTAGCAAAATAAGCATCTGTCCCCCCTCCCTGGGAAATCTGCAGACACCCGTTGCTCCTGTGACCTGGGTACCACTTTCCTCCATTAGACTGGTGTTAGCAGAGGCATTAAGCATCTTGCTTCTGAGTAGGATTCCATCTTGCCTGAAGCCCTGAAGCTGCTGAGCATCCTTTGTTACCTGGCTGCTCTGTTCCCTCCCCAGTGTGATGCCAGCTGCGGGCGAGGGATGAAGACCCGGCTCGTGCTGTGTGCGGGCCTGGAGAACGGTGTGTACAGGGAGTACCCTGAAAAGCACTGTGAAGCCTCTCAGAAACCTGAGGAACAAGCTGCCTGTTTCAGGAGGCCGTGTTCAACGTGGTTCACAACCTCTTGGTCTCAGGTAGGACTGGGGGCGATGAGAAATTGGGAAAGGAGGCTTCACAGACCTGGTTAGTGGAGCAGGACCTGCACTGAGCCTCTCTGGCAGCGTGTTCTGAGCTCTGCTCTTCTGCAGACCAGGCAGCAGGTTGAGTGACTGGCACACACAGGCTGGAGAAAACCTTGGAACTGGGGATTATTGCCTCAAGCAAGAGCTTGCACCACACTGCAGGCATGCAGGATACAGCCATGTCCTCCTCTGCCAGGGGTCCAGTTCTGTCTTTCCCTGCTTTCCCATGATGGTAACTGGTGAGCATTTAGAGAATGGGAAGACAGAGGAGCTGAGCCTGGCTCACAGCAGCCTTTTTCTCCATTTTCTGTCACAGCACCAACACTCCAAACAAAACTCTGAGTTGCTTTAAAGAGATGAAATCGAATTCCTACCATGCTCTGCCCCAACCCCAACTCAGGGATGATGTCCTCCAGCTACAGAAAGGAAGCATAAGTTTGAGATCAGTGTGGGATTTGACCCAAACTTCCTCAAGAGCAGTCTCCAAAGCAGGGACCAGGAGGCCTCACTAGAAGAACAAACTTGGGGTCTATAGGAAAGTCAAAAAGTGCCTCTCACAATCTCTTTCCTCCTTGACCCCAACAGTGCAGCAAGACATGCGGTGCTGGTGTGCGGCTGCGCGAGGTGAAGTGCTACCAGGGGGAAGCGCTGGCTCAGGGCTGCGACCCCACTTCCAAACCAGAAGCCAGGCAGACCTGCCAACTCCAGCCGTGCCCCACGGAGGCACCAGGTATGTCTGGGAGGTGGAGGAGCCCTTAGGAGCCCTTTGCTCTCTGCTGGGGAAGCCCAACTCCTTTTTAACTCCTTCTGTGGGCGCTTCTGTTCCCCAGAAGATGCCTGTGAAGACAAAGCGACGGCCAACTGCGTGCTGGTGCTGAAGGTGAAGCTGTGCTCTCACTGGTACTACAGGAAGGCTTGCTGCTCATCGTGTCGGCTCAAGTCACCCTGAGTGCTGCCCGGCTGTATCTCCCTTCCAAGTTCAGGAGCAAGAGCCCCTTTGGGCCAGACTTTACCACTTGAAGCCACCTCACTTGGCTTGGCTGTGGAGCCAGTCCCTGTAGACCAGCCTGCTCAGCGAGGAAGGATTCCTAGGACTTAATTACCCTCCATCAAGAGGGTTTTACACAGGACAAACCATCAGTGCCTAGAAAGCTACTGAGAAGTGAGTTGGGAAAGCCTGTCCCTGCTGTCACCGTCTCTGGGGAGCACTAGTTGTAGGCGGTGGGGCACAGGGGGCCAGCCCATGGCAGGGCATGGACGATAGCAGGCATCCCTCTGGTCTGCCCTGCAGGACAACTTCCAAAACACACTGAAAAACTGGGTCACAATAAAGAGATAAACTGTAAAACTGTGGGTTTGAGATCCATGGACATAGGCTAGGGGCAAGGGAGGAGGGGGGATGCAAGAAGAGCAAAAGCAGTAGCAGGAAGGGTGGGGAGGAAAAATCCTTGCACCAGTAGAGTTTCCAGGCAGTACCGGATAAAGTCCATTTTCTGTTGCCTGCCAAAGAACAGAAACCACTCCTGGTTTGTATTTCAAAGTCCTCGTTTATTTCTGACATTGAATTTGGACCCATAGCTGAGCAACAGAGAATAGTAACAGGAGGAATCTGAAGTGGAAAAAATCTGGGATCCCTGTCCCTACCCCATCCTGTTCCTCCACCAGCCCCCAAACCTTCTAATCCTCAGCTGCATCCCCCATGTTTCCAGCCCTTTCAGACTCACCCGTTTCCCTGTGGCTGTGCCAGACACAGGGTGTGTGTTGGCTGCGAGGCCAACCCTCATCTTGGCCATCCTGCTGCTCTGGAGCTGCCTCCCCAGCCCTGGCACCTCGTGAGCCGGCGACAGGTCACGCTGAATTGGCATGTGATGAAGATGACAATGTGGTGGCTTTCCTTTCACCAAAAGCAAAAGCCCCTGTGTTATTCCCACCCTCTGGAAGTCATGGCCATGGGGTGGGAAGGCTCTCTGTGTGCCAAGAGGTAGAGTTGGATGCCGGGAGCCGCTGTGTCCGTGCTGGCTCTGTGCCCACCGAGGGGATGGCATGGCAGGGCTGTCTGGCAGAGATTTGGGACACATTAGCTTCTCGTGGCTCCCAGCAGGGTGAGACTGAGCTGAGCAGATGCTCTAGTGGGAAAGGATGGATTTACCAAGTTAACAAAGATTTTTTTCCAGTTACAGACTGTACTTTCAGGGAGGAGCACTGGCTAGATGGGAAGCAGTAGGAGCTACAGACTATCGACCAGTGGGATCCAGAGAGCTTTGCTGCTGATGATTTTCATCTTCCTTCTTGCCTGGCCTTAGTGTGAGAGGACATTAAAACCTGCTATCACTATGTGGAGAATGGAAAGAGACTCTAAAAGTGATGCAGCCAGACCGAGTCTCCAGATAATGGAAATGCAATGTCTTTTTGGGCCAGAGGTGGAGGAGATGGTGCATAACATTTGCTTAGAAGTGTGTAAATGTGTAAAATGCAGGCTGGAGCAAGGTGTTTGGTTACAAGGACCATCACCACTGCCTTTGTCTGCCTCTTTTCTTCAGGTAGTTTGAGCAGAGGTGCCAAGGCATGAGCAGGTCCAGAGGGTACATCAGCCTTTTGCCTGATAATGTGGACATTGGAGGCTGATGTACTGTGTGCCCTTTATGCTGAGACCTACTTTTTCTCTGTGTGAATGAGGAGGTTAAGCCCAAAACCTTCTGTGAGCAACAGGATGATTTCTAAATCACAGTGGTGAAAAGAAACCCCACTACTCACATTTCTGAGCAGTCCTACCCTATATTGCAAAGGCGTGGCAAGTGTTTCTTGCCCTTGCCTCCAACAGCATCCACAGGGATCGTTGCTGTCCCAGTCCCTCTCCCTGCCATGAATGGGAAATGCTCAGCTGAGCAGTCCTGCACTGGTTGCTAGGGTAGTGCCTGTGAATGATGGAGATGTCCTTTTAGTAATTTCTCATCTAATTTGATTTATGGAGGAAGAAGAAACTTTCCCACATTCATTTTGCAGAAAGGCAGAGTCACTGGCTGTCATTACCAGCTGCAGCGTCGTGAACCCACATTCGGGTCTTGCACCCTCTTCTTCCAAAACCAACCAAAAGCAGGGAGGTCAGGGCCCTGCAGAGGAGGAGATGTGACCTGGTGGGTTCTGCTGTTGCTATTGAAAGCAAAATTCATCCTAAAACCAACCTTCCTCTGGCCGTTGGAGCTGTCAGGGTGGGCTGGGTAGGGCTTTGAAAGCTGAAGGTGACCAAAACTGCAGTTATTTAGGGATATAGTAATTCTTCCCATAAGTAAAATCTTGCCATTTTCATGGGTCCGAGTTAAAACTGCTCCTAAGAAAGCTTGTGAAGAGTAGAAGAGGTGGGGGCTTTGGCTGCAGAAGGACCAGCCTGTGCCCTTTGGTGTGGGTGAGCACTTCGGCGAGCAGCGTTGCCTCCCCTGGCAGTGACCTAAATCCACGCTGAACTTCTTCAGCACGTGTGAAGACCAAAGCAGGTGGGACACGGTGCCCTATCTTACACTCGAACAGAAAAGGTAACTGCTAGCAACAACTGATGCAGTACGAGGGGAGCAGGGCGACCTGGATCCTCCCCTCTTTGCTTTCCCATCGCCAAGGAGCGCTGCCATGCCCAGCTGGCAGCGGGATTTGCCGGGGGCGCGCTGTGTGCCAGGTGGGGACACCCCCAACTCTGGGCTCAGGGAGCCTGGGGTGATTAAATCAGGTTGTACTGTACATAGCCCTCGTTAGACAAGTCCCTTTGGGAGACAGAGTAGATAATAATGACACTTATGATGCGTTCAGAGGTGGCCGGTTCAACGTCGCCCTTCGAGGTCTCGCTCGCCTTCCCGCCCGCAGAGCTCCACTGTGCCAGGTGGATCAGTAGGAGGACCACGCTGGTCTGGGGGGGTCCTCTCTGCGGGAACACCCCCAAAGACAAGTGGCAAGCCCCTTCCCTCGAGCGGGCGCCGGCTGGGGACGCCTTGTGCTAGTGGCAATGGTGGCTACACCTCGGTGCTGATGGCCCGCGGGTTGGGGAAGCTGTCGCGGAGGAGGCCGTGCCGGCTCAGCGTGTAGCCTTGCAGGGTGGCCATGCTGATGGGCGGCCCCATCTCCTTGTAGCATGCGGGGGTGTAGGTGACCCTCTCGCCCCCGTTGCGCACCATGTCAGCAGTCCGGATGTAAAAGGGGGATCCGTAGGGCGAGCAGGTCGGGCAGTAGTTGTGAGCCCTGTGCTGGTTGAGCTCGCCGTGAGGAGCCATGGGGCTGCCCTGGCCGTCCACCATGCGGGAGCTGCAGGCGTTGCACATGGCGAGGTGTGAGTGCGTGGGGAGGTCGGGCACTTCCTCTTCCTCCTCCTCCTCCTCCTCCTCCTCTTCCTCATCAGAGTCATTTTTCTTGCAGCAGTAGTACTGCAGGTAAAAGAGAAAGGGCTGTACGAGGGGAAGCAGAGCAGCGAGTGGACAGATTCAGCTTCTCAGCCAGCCCTGACACTGCCCTGCTCCCCTCATCCCCCTGCCGGAGAAACCCTCCACGGCTTTTGCTTCTCTGCTCCATCATTCCTGGGTCCTGTGAAGCAGCAGGAGCCAGACAAAACCTGGACCTCAGCAAGCTGCAGGAGGCAGCTGCCAGGGCACTCATCCTCACCCCCCAGGTTTGCAAGGGGAAGGAATTTCATCCTGCCAGAGGGTGCTGATGACAAGCAAGCGCTGTACTTTTCATCACACAGGCATTGCTGCATGGCACAGACTTCACATTAACTTTTAAAGAGCAGGAGGTTGTAGCTAGCTGTTGTTGAAAGCCTCCTCGTTTAATTTACAGGGGGGAAAAAATTATATAAAAGTCTCCATCTGCTATTGCAAACCCAGCCAAGCCTGCACCTCAATTAGTAAGTGCTGCAGAGCCTCAAAAGCCTTAGGGAAGACTCCTTGCATTGGCAGGAGGGAAGGATGTAACTCTGCAGCACCTGGAGAGATGGGGTTTCAACAACCTGTTATCACAAGCAAAAAAAAGCCCTTTTAGACCACTCCTGTGGCATCAGCTCAGCATGAGGAACATAGAGTCATAGAATATCTTGAGGTGGAAGGGACCCTTGAGTTCAATTCCTGTCCCTGCACAGAACAGCCCCAAAAACCCCACCATGTGCCTGAGAGCATTGCCCAAACCCTTCTTGAGCTCTGGCAGGACTGGGGCTGTGACCACTGCCCTGGGGAGCCTGTTCCAGTGCCAGGTGGGGTTGGCAAAGCGGGGGACACTCACCTGTAGCCTACAGTAGCAGAGCACAGCAATGATGCACAGTAGGATCACCGTCGCTAGGATTCCCCCGGTGATAACAACAGTTCCCGCTGTCATCCGACCGATTCTCCATCAAACTCTGGAAGGTGGGGACACAGGGACACAAAAGTCACCTACCGTGGTTTTGCCATCACATCATGGACACGCTGCCCACAAGGCATCCCAAAATATTGCCTTCCCATTCCTCTCTCCCCAGCTAGAAAACTATCACCCAATATCATTCTCCTCTTCTGAGTGAGAGGACACCTGAGATGCAGCATCACATCCCTCGCTGCCATGCCTGCTCTGGCTGGGGATTCCTGCAGTCCACTGGCAGATCCTCACCCCATACTGGGCCCAAAGGGATGATTTCCACCCTTCCAGCACAAAATCCACCTTCTGCATCAAAATGCAGAAGCAAACCTGTGTCTTCACCAGGAAAACTGCAAGCCTGGCAGTCTGAGCCCAAAAATTGCACCCTGGCTGCCTGCCAGACACCAATGGGTCTAAAAGGGGCTTGGCACGAGCCAAGAAGCCCCCACCACCATCCCTGTGCCACGGGACCCAAGGGATACTCACGTTCAGTGACGGAGGCGTTGAACCTGGAAGAAGCAGAGGGAGAGGTTAGTCGTGGCCTGACAGCACCCCTTGCACCTGCCTGCCTTTCCCCGCTCCCCAAGAATTTGCCTTGATTTGGGATTTGCAGGAGGCCTTGGCTTTGTCTATAGGAATGGGGCTCAGTATATGCCTGCACCTGGAGGTTGCATAGGGCAAAAGACATTTGGGATCTTCCTGCTGGTTATTATTATTGTTACTACTGTTATCATCATCTTCTTTAATTTGAAGCACGGAAAGGAGGCATTTCCCAAGCTTGGAGAAATACTCCACAAGAGCAGGTCACAGACCTGGTTTGGTCAGCACTTGGCCTTTTCCTCTTTAAAATTAATTACAAGGAAGGTGTATGCATCACTGCAAGCAGACAATGTTTTAAGTGCTGCTGGGAAAGGAGATCTCGCCTCCATCCTGCCCAGGGCAGGTGAGCCCCAGCATCCCTCTTTCACCCCATGGACACTTACCCAGAAAAGGACAGGCAGGACGTGGTGGTCACGCTGGCCCTGGGGCAGCTGGCCAGGACAGGCAGCTCTGCATGGCCACGGGGTGACACAGCAGCCCTGGAGGGACAACAGGGAGAAAAACTCCACCACTGTCAGCTCATCCCACTGCCCAAGGGGTTTACCCACTGTCCTCATCCCCGCTGATGCCACTGCAATGGGGCTGAATAAATTGCATTTTTAGGGAGGCCAATGGAAAACGTGGATGAGCAAAGGTGGGCAAAGCAAACTGCCAGAAAGGGATGATCCCACACCCGAAACCTGCCGTTTCAGCAATGCTGAGAAAGTTGCACCCAAGAAGTGGCTGCACCCACTGCCCCATCACCCTGACCCTCCAGCAATGCCTGGAGCAGCCGTGTTTCATTCCCGTCCCCCACGTCCCTCGATGCCTCATCCAGAGCAGCGCTAATTGATAGGGCCCGAGTGCCAGCCCCTTGCAGCCGAGGAGATCTAATTACTCGCTTGACACGCGGCCCTAATTAACAGAGAGAGGTGGCAGCTTCCAGGCGAGACCCGCCCAACTCAGCCCTGGCCCCTCACTGCTGCACATCCCAGCAGGCACAGTGCAGAGCTCCCCCCTCCCCAAAAATCACCCACCCTCCTCACTGCGCTGTGGTGATTTGCAGGATCCTGCCTGCCACAAATTGATTTTCAGCTCTTGGAAAGTTCCTGTAGGAAGCCAAAAGGCGGGCACGCATTGGATTTCCTCCTCAAGCCGCTCTTACACACGAAACAAAGGGGAAAAAAAAACCCCAGAGAAATCAATAGGTCCATAACAAAGATAATATCTCCATCCATCAGGAGACCCGCAGCACAGCTAATAATAGAGACCAACACGCTCAGCTCCTGCTCCCTGTTACCAAACCGCACCCTGAAACACTGCCAGGAGCGTGGGGGGCACACAAAGGGAGCCTCCCGTGGGGTTATCGCCTCCCTAGGTGCCCTCCTTAACAGGGAAAAAGTGACAATGGGTGGCTGGAAAAGGCAAAAGATGACCTTTGATGACCCTGAGAGGGATGCACTGCGAGCGGGGTGGTGATGGATGATGCAGGCGGCTGTTTGCATCCAGAAAACTTCATTTCATGGGAGCTGTGATTTGATTTAGAGCTCGAAGAGCAGCATCCAATTAGTCTGAGGTTTGTAGTGAGCTGGCGGCCTCAGAGAACGACCCTGAGCAGGGAGGGACTGGCCTTGGGGACCCTTTGGTCACCTCTGAGTGAGGAGTGGTACTGCCTCGAGAACGGCTGGGTTTCCACACACCCCATTTCCAGCATTCCTGTCTCTGGTGTTGCCAGGGTCAGCATTTCACCTGTCCCACTCAAGAGACAGATTCTTCCTTCTTAAAATGCTGAATGTTAGAGAAAGGCAAAAACTACAATAAACCAGGAGCGAAGCTCTGCCCTTCCTCATCTTTTTGGAGGGGATGTTTGCAGGGAATAAGTTCTCTACCCTCCAGACCCTGCCGACCTGCAGCCCAGCAGTTAATTTTCTATCCAGTTTGTGCCTATAAAATAGTTTGTGCCTATATAATAGCCTTCTCTAGCCCACTGCTCTGTCCTGCAGGGATGCATAAGGGATTGTAACACCTCTCAGAGAAGGAGCAAGAGCACCAGCCTCAGAAGTAATTGGAGTCTTGGGAATTAAAAGCTAAATATGACCAGAAAAGTGAAGAACAACTACAGCAGCCTTTTCACAATAGCTCCAGAAGCTGCATCCCTGCCACCGGGGGTCACCCCACATCCATTTTCCACCCACCCTCCCCAGACACATCCCAAAGGAGCATTTTGGGCTGAACCACCTCAGCTCCACACAGCACCACCACTCCATCCCAACATTGTTACGGATCCCATAAAAGCCTGGGCTGCACTGTGAGCTGAGTCGAGCCCTCCAGCTCCTGCTCCCGCAGCAGGATGGGATGCAGAGGCATCCCAGGGGGATGCACAAGCCCAGCTCCCCAGGCCACAGTCCCATTTCTCCTTCTAGCTTAAAAAGGGAGCTGAGAGTTGTTGAAATAGTCAAATATCCCAAGCTGAGCAGGCGCCTTGGTGCTCACCACTCACCCACTCCCGGGTGGCTCAGGAGAGATGACTCAAGGTGGCCGTGGGGACCCTCTGGCACACAACCATCACTAAATCAAATCAGGATTTATACAAACACAGCTGTCTCCCTCCCCACCTTTCAGGGAGTGACCTGAGGTGTGGGCAGCAGCGCCACGGTGTTCCCACGAGGGACAGGAAGGGGTGTAGGGATGGTCCGTGGCTGTATCGAACTCCTCGGGCAGGCGTGCAGAACTGCTTGCTGCAGAGATACATTTCCTTTAATTGATGTTGCCTCGCAGCACAAAGTTACGGCCTGAAAAGTGACTCTGGGAACGAGCAGTGTCTCAGGCTTCTATATTTATTCTCCTTCAATGACGTCCACAGCACATTTGCACGGTTTGCAAGTCGATGTCAAGGTTTTTGCCAGCTGCCAGCACTCTCAGCCCAGCTGAGACACTCCCATCCCTCCTCGCCCTGTGTGTCCCACCGGTCCCGAGCTCATCCCTGCCACCTGACAAGGGTCAGACACTCACACCAGAGCTCGGGACAGGCTTAGGCTGCAGCAGAGCATGGTTATTCACAGTGAGCATCATGATGAACCTTGCCATGAGTTCTGCCCCAACATGGGCTCTGCTCTCCTGGTTTTGCTCTGCAGCTCACGGGATAATTCAATGAAATGTCTGCCTGGTAAATTAGCCCAGCCACTGCCTCACCAGAATCATCTCCCAGGGCCTAATTGGAAGAAAACAGCAGCAGGGGCTGCCTTTTCAAAACAGACCATGGCAGCAAACAACAGGGCAGCTCCTGGGCAGCTGCGACCTGCCCCTGCACAGTCTCAATCCGATGGGATTTGGGGGCTCCATCCATGACTGCAAACCCCCAACCATGGAGAGAATGGGTGCACAGGGAAAGCTGAGGTCCTGCAAACCCACTGCATGTTGGGTATTCTGTGCTGCAAAGCATAAGGGGACAAGCCAAGCTGTGGGGCAGCAGAAACAAGGAGACACCACTCCCAAAAGGAGCCAAGCCAAATGAAATTTGACCCAAAAAGTGATGGCAACGTGGGATGCAAGAGGATGCAGGGGGCTGTGCCCAGCTGTCAGCTCCCCAGCAGCCCCTCTCTGGCCCCAGGCTTCTTGCCCAGGACCCAAATACCTGGGTCACTGTGAAGCCTTAAAACTTCTAATTAGTTAAGCAGCTGAACCTGCTGCTGGTTCTCTCAGAGTTATACTGGAGTCTGGACCAGCCAGTGGACAAAAATCACAGTGGTGGTTGAGAAAACATTGATTTCAGATGCAGAGAACTCCAGATAAGGTTTTTCCCAGCAGAAAGGGTGTTCTGTGCAACCCATTTTCTCCCCAAGGCCTTTTCCTGCCGTGATGTCTTTGGTGCCTTGAACCACGTGGGGTTTCCCAGCAGTTTTGCTGCAGCCAACACCCTGCTCTGGGCCACCACAAGGACAGCTAGGTCACAGAGGTGACTGTCCCCTGGCTGAGGCTCCAACGATTCACAGCCAGTCATCAAAACTGAAAGTCCTGTACCCTGTCACAAGCCTGTCCTGGCTCTCCTTCCACCATCCTCACTGACTCCTTGAAGCTCCCCCCTTGCCTCATCCCAGGCAAGGGATGGGAAAGGCAAAATAAACAATAAGGGTCTGAAACTAGCTCTTTTCCTGCAAAAGGTCTGTGGAAAATGCAGGACATGAGCTGCAATTAATAAAAATCAAACCCCTTCAACGGTGGAAGCCACCAGCCAGACCCCAGCTCCCAGACAGGCACAAAAGGCTGTAACTCCTGCTGCTAATGCTGTGCTCCAACCCACTGAGCCCAGGAGATCCCCTCTCTTGCTGTCAAAGTGCCAAAACCCACCTCCTTGCCAGCCCGGGTGTGCTGCCTCATCCTGCTCTGCAGGACCCCAGAACTTCCCTGCCGACCAAGCATCCCCCTCAGAGCTCTACCCAGGTGTATGAAGCCCCAGCCCCACCTGGCACACCAGCACCCCTCTCCCAGGGAGACCTCCCAGCACTTCTCAGACCTTTGGAGGAAGGGTAGCTTTGCAGCCTGGGACGTCTCAGGCGCGGATTATCCTGGTATCTCGTTACTTGAGCATCTCATCTGCCCTTTATCTCCTTAAGCAACTATTCAGCCCCTGTCTCGCCTGCCTGAGTGGATTAACTGCAGCCATGCATACGATGGGGGGACACAGGACCATCAACCCCATCTTGTCCCCTCCAATCACACACACAGAGCAAAGCCTGGGACTCAGCCAGGGCTACGCCTGGAGCAAAGCAAGTCCCTATATAATTACACCCTGTTTGAGGACTCTCAAACAGCCTCCTCTTTGCAGAGTAGCTAAAAACCCAGGAGAATGACACCTCTCTCCTCATTCCCTCATACATCACCTGCCCACTGTGTTGGCTCAGCACAGTTTGGGAACCATTGTGGGTGGATGCAGTCCCAGGAAGGGTGATGTGCAGCCCTGGACACAGGGAAGGTGTCAGACTTGGGCAGCCCACAGTGGGATGCAGATGGGACTATCCTTGACCTGATCCACGTGGCTCATGCCCTGCCACTGTGCCCAGGGCTCCTCCCGGGCCAGCTCCTGGCAAAAGGCAGGAATGTGTGTCGAGGAGCTGCTCCGCTGCGGTCCCAAAATAACCAGGGACAAAACAGGCGGCATCAAGCCAAGTCACACAGAGAAGGGCTTTTGAG
The DNA here is from genome assembly GCA_013399695.1 of Formicarius rufipectus. NCBI lineage: Eukaryota > Metazoa > Chordata > Aves > Passeriformes > Formicariidae > Formicarius > Formicarius rufipectus. Next base: position 413,472 of record VXAU01003275.1, on the reverse strand, counting down.
ATTATCCCGCACGTCAGATCCCCACGGGCTCTCTGGAGCCAGCCAACACCTGGCCAGCGTCCCTGCTGCAGGCACCATCCCTCCCAGCACCCACATATCCCCTGGGAAGAGCAGCTGCAGCAGCTGCATCCGTGCTGGGAGTGGAGTGAGGCTGTGGTAAGCCAGAATGCTGGGGGTGCCCCAGGTGAGGCTCACCCTCACCAAAAAGCCAAAGGACTTTTTCCATGCATGCATACTAAAGGTTTGGGACCTGCCTATGGCCACAGCCAGCAGAGAGCCAGAGCTGAAGCTGGATCCTGCCATGTCATGGATCCCTGAAGGGCACAGGCCTGGAGAGCAAGGACCTGGGTCTTATTTGCACCCCATTGTTATCCCTGTCACAGCAATGCCTGGGTGCTTACAGTGTCCAGCACAGGAGATGGATCCTTGTGAGCTCAGAAAGGAGCAGGGAGGGTTATTTGCTTCCACCCTGATCACATCCTTGGTGTTCTTACATAGCACTGCTGTAGGTATCCCACAGTTATCCCATGACTGATTTAGCCCTGTGGTAAAGCACCAACACAGCACAGGTATTCCCCTGCCATCTGCCAGCATTCCCAGCACTTGCCCAGGGAAAGGAGAGATGACACCAGCAAAGCAAAACACAGCAGCAGGGACCTCTTTGAAAGCTCTCGGCCTCCAGCCATTCCACCACAAGGTCTCAGGGAGGAGGAAGGTCCAGGAAATGTATCAGGATCCTACTGATCCCACAAGCCTGGAGACTCTTCTCAGCAGCATGACAGAGCCAGCCTTCCTCCAAGGATGCTCTGCTGTTCATTCCCAGCCCTGGGCAGGTCCCTCCAGCACCCTCATTGCTCCAAGATGAAATCTTCAACTCCTCACATCAGCAGGTTCTTCCCATCAGGGCAAGGAGATGAAGGCCTCAGCTGAATCTGCCCGTTCCCTGTGGGCTGCAAACGCAGTCCATGGATATCCAGTCTTCTCCCCAGTTCAATCTTCTCTCTGCTCTCTCATGGGAAGATGCAGGCTCTGCTCACCAGGGAGCTAATCCCATTGAGGGACTCAGTGGCATCAAACTCAACTTCATCCTGGGCACACAGTGGAAGAGGAGGATCAATTCCAGAAGAACCATTGTGCTGTGCAGTCCAGAGTGTCCCAAATAAGGTCCAACTGAGCACAGCAGCAAGCTGCCCACTAAAGATTTTCCTCATTAAGCAGTTTCTCACCAGATTTCTGTGAAACAATCCCCAGGACAACCCCTTCTCCAAGGCACCAATCTATTAGCTTCCTCCTTGCCCTGGACATCAAGTGCCATCTCACCCTTTCCACCTCATTTCCATCATTCCAATGAAAATTCTTTCATTCCCACACGGACCTGCCCCAGCTCCTCCCAGCCTGGTGTATGAAACAAAACTTGCGTAAAACCTTTCCATGTGGCAGCGAGCTCTGCTTCCGAAAGCAAAGCCCAGGGGAAAAGCTCTGGATGAGGTTGGAGCCTCTGTAATCCCATCAACTCCAGCTTCCCAGCCCAGCCCAGCCCAGGCAGGCCACACCACCCGAGTCGTGCTGGGGCGGATCCGTTGTGCCTCCACGTCACCCAACTCATTTGCTTTGCTAAAATCAAACACACAATAAATTCCCTGGCTCTCCTCACGGTTTAACCCGTACCCTCCTGCAGCCTGAGGGCCGGTGGCTGAGACAGCGACTGCATGTTTGAGGGATGCTGCTCCTCAGGGACATGCAGGGGATGCTCCCCCATGTCCCACCAGGATCTGCCCTCCCACTGTCGAGTGAAACAGCCACTATGGAGAGATTCAATTAGCAGAGACATCACTAGGGGTAACTACACTGTTAACCAGTTAAGAAAAATGAAGGGAGATGAGCCTTGTGTCTGCCCATCCCTCTTGGACCACAAGCTCTCTTTAAATCCTGTTTAGAACCAAGAAAACTACATGGATGTGTGTCAGTGATGCACCACACTTTCCCCTTCAGATTTCAGCGCTTGCCTCATATTCTCCTCCCTCCACTCATGGGGGCAGCAGAGATCTCCTTTAACTGCCCACCAGATCCAGATATGGGTTAAACAGGACCCAGCCATCTCTGACAAACCAGGAGCTGAAAAGTGGGGCTGGATACACCTCTGCCTACTTCCAGCTGGGTAAATGCCCTTCAGCACCAGGGAACAGATAACTCTCAGACCACCACTGCCCCTCCAACGAAAAAAAAACAACCTTAGGTCTTGATATAGCTCAGTCTGCTTCTGGAGTAGCTCCAAACCTTCATGGTGATTGGGAAACATCCTATTTTTCCAAGAAAAAGGGAGATGGAGGGTGCCGTGGCCCAGCCCTGGGGAGGAGGGCATGGGGAAGCGTAGCCTCTTCCTCCACATGATGCAAGACCTGCTGTTCCGACTGTCAGCATCCCCCCAGCATGTTTGCTTGGAGTAGAAACAGAGATTTATTTAATGACTCATTAAAACCTAATTGCATTCAGGCAGCAAAACGGAGAGAGGAGCCTCCCACGTGCACCAGTACTACAGTCGGGAGGGCTCTCGGAGCCTCCCCGAAAGCACAAGGCAGACAGACTGTCTCTTTTTGGTGGGGCCAGACAGCAGGACCAGCTGCTGGCTCTGGAGCAGCCTGGATTCATGGTTGGGATCCAAAAAACAACCCAGAATAGTCTCTGTCTCTTTATTTGCCTCTGCCTGCCCGACACGACAGCTGCCACCAGCTGCTTATCCCTTTGCTCCAGGGAGGAGATGCGACCTGCCTGGAGCTTGCATACCCATCTCCAGCACCTCTGGCCAGCGGCTATTCCAAGGGGTGACCATCTCCCAGCCTTAAGGACACATGTGTTTGTAACTTCCCATGGTTTCTAAAGACCCCTTAACAGTGGCAGGGTGGGATTTGCAAAGGAACCACCACAGGTCACCCTGGTAGAGAGCCAGACATGGCACAGGGATGAGCTGCTTGTCCCATCCCAAGGGCAACCCCAAAGGATGGGAGAGAACAAAGTGGTTGTGCTAAAAACCAGCCCAAACTCCACCACTGGCAATCTAGGGAAACCCTTGCTACTGACACCACCCATGAGGAGCCCACGTCCCTCATCTTTCCCAGCTTGATGCAGACCCAGTGACAGTCACGTCACCCACAGGGACAGGAGCTTACAGCCTCTCTGACACCCATGTATTCCCACCCCCAGGACACACACTGGGAAGCCCATCCTACCCTTCTTACACACACACAACCAGATGAATCCACTGTCTTTGACCCACAGCTCTCTCCCCCTGGAAAGCTGCCCTATGCAGGGATGGGAAAGCCATGGGTCCCCCTTCCTGCTCCGCAATTGACACACTCACAGTACCCACAGCAATCCCGACCATGTGCTGTGGGAACACAGCCCACCTGGGGACAGACACCCCATGGGATGGACAGGGTCCTCAGCCACAGCTCTGCTTTCCAAGCCACCAGCAATTCATCTCTCAGAGCTGGCCCATCCATGAGGATCCTGACCACAGCCCCATGGCTGCACAGACCAGGGAAAACCAGAGCCATGCACTCCTCTGGGTCAATGCAGGGGCATAGCACCCAACCCCAAGCCAGCTGCTTGGGGTAAATCCAAGCAGAGTCACTGCAGTATCAGGTCCAGGGCTGACTGTTCCATAAAGCCATGGGAAAAGCTCACCTGCAGTTGTTTTACAAGACTACTCACACTCCTTTCACCCACTGCATCCCAGCGAGGAGGCTCAACGCAACCTGGCTCTGCAGAGCTAAACTCTTTGCTGGATTTCAGACCAGATTTTTTTTTTTTTCTCGTTGATTTATCACACAGCAGGCATACAGACTCATCCATCACTCAGGATGCTCCACCTCACACTGCTGGATCAGGCAGGAGTGTGTCCAGCTGGGATGGTCACACACACACACCAACACAGGCACCCAGTGAGAAGGAAAACCCAACATGAAGTCTCTAAATGTCTCCCGCAAATGAAGTGTGAAACTCGCTTTCAAGAAAACAAGGGTAAAGGAGCCACAATAAATATTTCATCCTGGTGGGAAAGCAGCGACAGGGAAGGTCAGGCGGGCAGAGATGCCAGGAGGGATGAGGAGCAGTGGGGATGGAGGCTGGAGAGGGAGAAAGAGGAGGCAGCTGGGGTAGGGAACAACAGGAACACCACAGCCTGACCTTATTTCTGTTTGCCGCTTGCCCTGGGGGCTACTCGATTTCAGTCATGACCACAGAGCATCTCCCTGAAATGGGAGCAGCTCTTGTGTTCCTCTTCATGCCCATGGCTAAGGTGGGTGATCTTGCTCCAGCTCAGAGCCCAGCTCCTCCGAACAGCCTATCCTAATGCTTCCCAGCAGACACACAGCTGCCTGGCTCTCCTGTGGCTCCACACATCCAAAATGCCTCCCAAACAGATGGAGAATGCTCTGTATTTCTCCAGAGAGGAGAGTTTGGAGGGTTTGCCAAGTGGAAAATCATTCCCACCTTATTTCCACCCTGCAAAGGGTCTTTTAGGCTGGAGCAGCGTGGGGCTGGGCTGCCTCTCCTAAGCAGGGCTCTGGAGATGGCTGTGCTCAGGCCTGTGGCCAGGCTGAAATCCAGCACTTTGGGAAGAGATGGACAAGGATTTCACATCTCAGTGGAGATGGTGCTGGAATAGGATTGGACTCACTGATCTGATGTTCACCATCATATTGAGAACAGCAGCCTACTGATGCTCCCCGGTCTTCACTTTTCAACAGGTGAAAATGCCCTTCCTAGAAAACACCTTTTCTCTCCCCTCCCTGGCAAAGTCCAGTTTCGAACCCTTCTGATCCTGCAGGGACAACACCAAATGCCAACCAGCAGCCCCAGTACACCCAAGACCCTCAAACACCATCTCAGGGAAACTCTGTGACTTGGGCAATTGAGGGGGCAAGGCTGGGAGAGGGGGAAAAAGCCCCAGAAACACAAGCCTCCTTCTGGGTGGAATATTCCACTGCCCCTTAGAAAATCTGTCTGCTGGAGAGACAATCAATAGTACACAAATGAAATTCAGCTGAAAACACTAAATGTTTCCACATGCCCTTTTGGAGGGAATAAAATCCTCCAGGATAACCTTAGGAGAAAAGAAAAACTAGAAGAGCTCAAACACAGGTCTCCTTTAATTACTGCAGCCCGGTGAGAGATAAAACAGAGATCCTTTGCAATAAACAAAAGGATTTGATTTCCTCCACTTCAGCAAAGGCAACCACCATTTCCGTGGAGAGGTTTGGTGGTGAGGTTGGGGATTTGATGGGCCAGCATGTCCTTGCTGAATGGCAAATCTTTGGGCTTCCAGAGAGGGAGCAGGAGGCTGAGCTCCAGGCTTGGGACTTTCAAAACTTCAAGTGGGCTGCAAAGAAGTAGGTTTAGAGATGGAAAAACTCCATCCTACCCACCCGAGCCACGGGAAGAGTTCACGGTGACAGAACAAACGCAGCGCAATGCGAAGTTGAAGCAAACAGCCATGGGGAAAATGAGTCAGGACCTTGCAGGGCACCACAACCCCGGAGCTTCAACCGGACGAAGTTGCGGTGCCGGGACGCAGGGAGCAGGATGATGCGGGGAGCTGGATGATGCTGGGACCATCCCACCCCAGCATCCCAGCCGGTCGTGCCCGGCGTCCCCCACCGCCTGAGCTCCCCTCTTCCCACCGCAGCCCCAATCCATGTGAGAGCCTTTCCCTGTCCCCGATCCCCCTGGAGAGCCGCGGAGCTGGGGATGCGGGCGGTGGGATGCCCGAGCCGTACCTGGATGTCCGGGCTGGGCAGGAGCGGGCGGCGGCGGCTGGCCAGGCGGGGACGGACCCGGGGAGGAGGGGGAGGAGGAAGAAGAGGAAGGGAAGGGCAATAATAACAGCGGTAATAATAAATAATAGGAAGAGGAATAATCACGGGAGCAGTGGAGCGGCAGCGCCCCGGCGGGTCCGGTCGCGGGGGAGGAGTTTGCCAGGGCCGGAGCTGCCGCCCCCAGCACCGCCCACGGTGGGGGGAAAGAGCGGGGACACCCACTCAACACACACATACAGAGCCTAATCCTTTCCCGGGGGAGCACACACTGGTAAGCACCCCTGAACTAACTCCCGAGTACCTCCAGGGTACACCCAAAGCCAAGTCCTACAGCATCCCAGGCACTCTCAATTCTGCAGCATCCCCAGGCATCCCAAAAAAACTCCTGCATCCCCCGAGCACACTACAGTGTCCCCCTGCTGTTAGCACCGCCTCAGCCTCATGCTGGGTGTCCAGAGGCACCGACTTGATCCATTCACCATGTCCAGGTACTGACCCTGCAAACAGTGAGGAGTAAAACCCATTGCACAGCTGCCAGGGAGTTGAGCCAGGGATGCCAAGCCTAACCACCATTTTTCAAACAGGATGACCCCCCTTGTCCATGACGCTCTGTAAATCACATCTTCCTTAGCAGACACCGGCTTCCCAGCCGAGGCCGGCAGCGCTGCTGGCTCTGCTGCAAGCTCAGCCCATTACTGCATGCCCCCAAGTATATGCTGGAACTAGGCAGGCACACACACAGAAAAGGTGCTGCCTGTGTTTCCAGCTGCTGGAAAGCTCTGAAGCTCCAAACCAAGAGTTTAAGCTGGGGAAGGTACAGCTCTCAGCTGGCATTGCGTTTGGAAGCAGCGAGTCACTCACTGCTGCAAGCTACGATAACAATAATCGAATCTCCTGCCTTGCACCACGAGCTGACCGCTGCAAGCGTGAGGATTACTGTGCTTTACATGTGTTTGCCTGTTTCTCTCTGATTTCAGTCTCTATGGGGCACAAGTGCCATGGTAAGTCATTGCAGGGTTGGTGGGATTAGTGGAGAACCTCCACTACAGCAAAGTGGTCAAACCCTCCCATGCCTCAATTTTCCTGTTTCCAAGCAAGTGACACCACCAATACTTTTCCTCCCTTGTAGAGAAAGCTCTAAAGCTGGGCAGAAAACACCACTCACCTTCTCCGTCACCCTCGCTGTGTGTCAGGGAATCCCGTTGCCCATGGATTCTCTCCCTGTTCTTCCAGCCCAGCCCTCACAGCTGCTCAGTGCCAGTGCCACGAGTTCCAGCCGCAGATTTCTCCTCGGGATCCAGCAGCAGAGCTGAGCTGGGAGGAAATAAACGCTCGTTTGGATGCAAACGGCTCTGTGCCTTCAGCAAAAGGGCGGGATGAATTATGAAATGCAAAGGCAAGATAAGTGGATCCTGTCAGAGCACTTACCCTCCGTGCCGCAGGATCCAAGCGCCTGCTGGCTGTGGGATGGAGGGTTGTGTGGCACACACAAACACCCGCACGCAGCCTGGGCCGGGGGCAGCCTCCCTGGTCCCCCACCAATAAGAAAATCCATGTTATCCACTCCAGCACATCAGAGGGCTGGCCAATACAGAGAAGCATCAAAGGAGGAGAGCGAGTACATGGAGTATTTCTTCGGAGGATAGTAGAGATGCATTTTCCTCTCAGCTGGGCTTCAGAGCTGCTGGAGGGCTGGGAATTAGAGACATCCAGGCAAGCAAGGAGGAGGAGGAGGCCAAAGTGAAGTGAGAAAGTAATTTCCTGGGCTGCTCTGGGCAGGATGCGAGGAGATGACAGCCCAGGATGCAGGGAGAGCCACTTCTCCCCTTGGCAAGTGCTGCCAGGGCCACGGGAGGCATTATGGCTAATTCAGGAACTGGCATTTTGCTGTTTCCATGGATGGACATGGAAAATAGTTTCTTTGGGATTAAGGAGTCACTTGGCTAACACAGAGCTGAGATTGCCCAGACCCAGATCATGCTCCTCCATCACCCCCATGGCTCTGGCCCAAAGCAGGCAGGCGCTGCAGGAGGTCACAACAAAGGGAATGTGAAACAGCATCGCTCCAGCGAGCAGGTTATCAGCTCGCCTGATTTCAATGCTGGTCTCATTTCCCCCCCCCCCCCTCAAGCCATCTTTCCTATTGTTGTTTTCATTATTTTTTAAAGCAACGCATGGGTGACCAAACAGAACAGAAAAGGTGGAACTCCCGCTTTGTGGTGGCTGGGGAAAAGCCTGGAAACAGAAGCACCAGGTGCTCTGCAACAGGGAAATCAAACCCAAAGTTTTGCTTTTCAGTCAATGTGGTTTTAAATAAAACACACGGTTTGGGAGGCTCAGCTGGCATGTTTGGAGTGTTTGAGGTTAGCACTACCAGCAAATCAAGCAGCAGCTTGACACAAAATAATTTTCAAGTTCTTACTTCATTTTCTTTTGGGGCAAGGGAAACACAAAGCACTTGCAAAGCATCCTGCCTTGCTGGCACCTCAAGGTCTGTTGCTGCCAGAGCACCACACACAGCTCAGCCTGCCCAGACCCCTGGCACCATGACAGTGATCATGAACCTGCCAGATTCTCACCCCCTGCAGCCCTCTGACATTGCAGTACCCACGTGCACAATTGACTGTAAAGCTCATAAGTATTGCAGCTAAACCTGTATCAGCCCACGAAGTTTGTGTGGGTTTTACGAGATTCCATCTTCCCATCACTGAAGAGGACACTTCACTGGCCAGTTTTAAAGCAAAACCATAAAATACTTTTACTTCCTTCTGGTTTTTCTCTATTGTAAAAAAAAAATCTAAGTCCCCAGACTTCATTTCTGCGCACTGAGAATCCTCATTTAGGTCTTTTTTTCCACAGTATCTGCACATGCAAACCCCCTGAAACGTCCATGTGTGTGCTCACACAGTCACAACCATGCTGCAGAGACTGCTGGGGCCCTCCTGGGTGCCCTTACCTTATTGCACCTCACACCCCTTCACTCCAGCACATCCATCATTTCCTTCCTGTTCAGGCCAGCATTTCCACTGGCCCAAAATGCTGATGTTGGAGGATGCTCAGGAGCTGAACCCGCAAACTGCTGGCAGGAGGATTTATTTCATTCTACACTAGATCTTGCTTTTATTTTCATTTTTAGCAGAGCCCACGGCTGCTGTATCAATCAGAAAAAGCCTGACAGTGCAAAATTCCATCCCCACCAGCATCCAGCCTACTCCTTGTAGGTCTAATGCTCTCTAGGTGCCTTATGCACTCATCATCAGGGCTACTGGGCTGTAAATGGAGACGTGGAAAGAACCTTGGGAGTCAGTCAGTGTTCCTCAGCCCTCCTCTGTTTCTGGTTGGAGGGTAAGATCATGCACAGAGCTGGTTACAGTGTCTTAGCACAATGCTGTGATATCCTCACCCCTCACAGCACAGTCATCCCTCCCATCCTCATCCCAGAGGTCACAGCCTCCCAAGCCTGCTCCCTGGGGAGGGCTCAGGGGAGCAGAGAGCTAATGCACAGCTTCCCCACAGCACATTCCCCATGCCAGATGTGCATTCATTAGTCACTGTACACCTCGGTGATGTGTTTTAGCCTGCACAAGTGCTGGAAAAACAAGCCCAGCCTCATAAGGAACATCCAGCAAGAGCTGCCCAGCAGCCCTGACATCTCCATTATCTCAGGGATGTGCTCATCCTGCAACCCAAGGATGCACAACCCCAAATTTGGTATGTTTAGGGGACTGCAGAGACCCCTCAAGGCAGGTGGGCTGGCAAAGAGACCTGCTATGGTACCTGTGCATATCTTTAATGGGGCAGATGGCTGTTATTCCCCAAGAGCTGGTCAAGGGAGGTTGCATTCCATCCACCCCCTCCCTCTCAAAAAAAAAAAAAAAACCACCAAAAAAAACCACAAAAAAAAGGATCTTTCTTCATCACTTCAACTATCTAGGAACTTCAAGTGTTCATAGCCAGGACTGGCCACACTGCACAGGGACACACAAGGCTGCCTGCGACAGTGGCATCTGTCTGTGCTGGAGGAGAGACAGAGCAAGCTTTGGGTAATATCATTAGCCAGGAGTTATGCTGTCTCCTTCCCAAACAAAGATAAATATCATTAAAGCTCAGCCCTTGAGTATTTTACATCCAGAGCTGCAATGATGTTCCCCTGGGGTGGGGGGTTACAGCTTTGGGCTGTGATTAGACAGCAGGGTAGGATTAACCCATTGCACTCCCACAGCATCAGCCTGGGAGCAAGAGCCATTTCCTTCCTTGAGCTGGCTTAGTCTCCCCATCCCAGAGGCTTGGGAAGCAGCTCAGGAATCCAGGGGCATCAAGGCACAAGACTTAAAGCTGTGAAAGGGAAATCCAGGCAGCCCATGGGGTGCTTTATCTGTGTGCTCTTCCACCATGCCAGGGACTGTGGATGCACTTTACCTTACCTTGAGATAGTCCAGATGTGGGGAAAACATCCCACGTTACATTTTGGACTGGTAAGTCAAAAACTGAGACATTTGGCCTGAGCTGGGTAAACACATCCCTCTGGATTAATCCTTCCCAGGAGATCCAGTGTGAGCCACACAAAGCAAACAGGCTTCCTCACATTAGGTCTGGGCAAGTTTGGGATAAAAAGGGAAGAAGGAGCAACACCGGGGGCAAAAGCACCAGCTGTATCCACTGGGACATCTCCGAGAATGGCAGTGCCCATGGAAAACTTGGATGAATTAAGAAAAACCCTGTTGATTTTCATCCCTGTTGCCTGGTACCCTTGAGGAGGCAGGATTCTTCCCAGCCAACGCAGGGATTTCACAGGAAAAGTGCTGCTACTCTCCATCACTAGCAGGTGCAGCTCTGGCATGAGCCACATCTCTCCTTTCACCCTCCCACAAAGCCTAAATATTTGATGGATCGGAACAGCTTTTCCTGGCTCCAGGAAAGAAATGCCACACCGTATGAGGAACCCAGGGCTCTCCAGTACTGAAAAAAAGCTTTTTGGGGTTTCACTGTGCTCTGGTGCCCCTGGAAAAGACCCCAGTTAGGGGAGAGGGGCCATGGGGAGGTGATGCCAGTCGGCTCTCATTAGGCAGGGATTTCCTTGGTGCATCGATCAGCTGAGGGGTCTCTGTGCCTGCCAAACCACAGCCCTGCTTGGCTTGGCAGAGGTTCATTGATTGCTGAGGGCATGGCCACAGCACCGAGTTTGTAGGGAAAACATGCCCTGGGGGATTTGTGGAATTTGGCTCTAAAGCAGGGTCAACAGCAGGCAGAGGGAAAAGCCCACCCCAGCGCCAGGGGGAGTTTGGGTGATGCTCAGGGGAGAGGGAAGGAAGGACAGAGCAGAAAATTAACTCCTTCCAGACAAGTGTGACCTTACCACACCTACAACAATCACTTCTCCAGGCTGATGGTATCACAAGTTCCATGGTTTGGCTGGAACATCCTCCCAGGGATCACCTACAGGCCATCCATGTGACAGGGCAGCACAGGGCAAATCTACAGGGAAGAAGCCAGGCTTGTGTGTTGGACACAGGCAGCTCAGGATCCACCAGCAAAGAGCAGGGGGTGCAGAGGTGCCACCCCACTCCAAACCAATACTCCTAAAGCTCCAACACAGAGTAGGGCTGAAACCTCCAACATGGTGGCAGCTTCTGGAAGGTTTTCTCCCCTCTTTCTTTAAGCAGCACAGCCCTTCCCAGCCTCCCTGGCTGCACAGGAACCTTTCAAAGCCACAATCTGGTCGTAATCAACACATGAGTGCCTGCCAAACCCTGGCCTGGCTGCTCCTGGCCATGGGCAGATGAGTCCAGCTCTACTCCCCTTGGGCACAGCTGGGTGAAAGAACAAGAAAAATTGAAACATTACCCCAGTGACCACTCAACCAGCTCCCAGGTGCCTGCAGGTCTCTAGTTCTCTCTATTCCCACTTTCCCCACCCTTCCTCATGCTCTGGTCTTGTGTCAGCTCCTTCCCAGGTAGCTGCAAGCCCATGGGCAGAAAGCACTGCTCTGAACAAGCTCAGGAGACCAAGGATAATCTGGGCTGGTCCTACAGCATGTGGGCCTGGAAATCTTGGGAGGTGCTCATAGGGCATTGGTGGCCAGGACAGGGATGAGTGACAGCACCTTCCCCTGGCGCTGCCAAGCCATGCAGCCCACTTTGGGAGGCTGGGCAGGATGTTCAGCCCCAGTTTCTGGCCCATCTGTTTCCCTTCTCCGGCTGCGTTTCCACCTGCCGAGGCACCGGGAGCTGCATGTGGCAGCATGGGGTGGGATGCTCAGCCTCACGCAGCCTGGACACGGCCACACGTGCTGTGGTGGAAGCAGGGAGAGACCATTCACAGGTTACCAAAATGCAGCGGGAGCAGAGCGTGGGCTGAGGCTGCAGCGCCAAAAGGTTTTCCAGCACGCTTAGTGCCTGGACAGTGATGCCACCATGCCAATTCCTCTCCATCCTGCCCCCACAGTGGCCAGGCCACCAAAATGAGCTGGTGCCACGCTCCTTGCATCCCCCCGCCAATGTCTGCAAGTGCTGGGGAGAGCAGCAGGGGCAGGTATGGTCCTTCAAGCATCCCTGCATTCCCGGCCCCTGCCCACTCCAGTGTAGCCCGGACTTGTCCTCATTTCAGGCTGGGCAAGCAGCAGTCCGGCCCCAGAGATAGCAAGGTGATGCCAAACCTCCTAATGGAGCTTGACAGCAGTGGGATTAAAAGCACAAGTGAGATCACAACCCCTCTGCAATCAGCTTCTGCCCTGGAAGAGCTGAATCAGAGAAGAAACCTCCTGGCAGTGGGGAGGGGATGAGGAGTCTGCACACATGCAGGGTGTGAGGGCAGCTGGGGCCAGGGGGAACTTCATCCATCCCAAGCCCTCCTTGCTTGCCCTGACCAACTGTCAATAGAAAGCAGACAATTTCCACCCCCCAGCAGCACCAGTGAAGGGTTTCAATCAGCAACAGCCCCAATTCCAACTGGTCCTAAACCTTGCATGCAGAACAGCCAATGCCACATGCCCCTTCCTCTTGCTGCCTCCATGCTCAAGGCATCCCACGGCACCCACAAGGACACCCTCTCTTCTCTTCATGCAGTGCTTGAACTGGTGCCACTGACACTGGCAACACCACCTGAGCAGGTAGGTCCAAGATGGAGAGGAGATGGGAGAACTCACTCCAGGAGGACACCCACAGCCCCCATTTCTGTGGGACAGGGTGTGCATGGACCCTTGCAGCCAGCACCAGGCCCCAGAGCACAGCCCTGCTTCAACTGAACAGCAGCACTGACCCATTTCCCACCCCAGGGATGCTCCAGCAGTATTGCTGCTCCAGGTCTCCTTCACACTCCTGCCAGCAGGAACATCTCAGCGTTACCCCCAAACCCACCTAAACAGGCCTATGCAGAAATGAAGTGTTGGTCAGCTTGCATGAACCGTCCCAGGGGTGGCCTCTAAGTCACCCTCCAAAAAGCCAGCAAGGCACAAGCACTATCCCCATCTCTGCTCATCCAAAACGCAGCAGCCAGAGGCTGCTCTCTCGCCTGGCAGTTATTTGCTTGCAGCAAAATGCAAGGGAAAACCAGGGCTTTTTACTGCAAGAAAAAGGGAGCCACTCCAGGGACCGGTGGGAAGAGCTGATGGGTCTTGGCACAGCGCTCAGGCTGAAAAGCTCTAGCTCCAGACCTTATTTTGCAGTGACCTGTACCGAGAATTGGCTTTTCCATTTTTCTTGCCAAATGGAAAGAAAAAGAAATCCTTCCAGGTCAGAGGAAAGAAAAGTATTTACTCGTGGGTCAAGTGAAACAATCTGATGCAGGATTGAGTGCACTTTTATCCTCCCCAAACCAGGAAAGGATTCAATTTCCATCTGAAAAAAAAAAAAACAAAAACAAAAAAACCCAAACCTAAAAACAAAATGACAAATGTTTTTAGGGTCAGAAGCACTCAATTTTGGTTTTCAAGCCCAAATGATTTGCTCAGATGAACCCCACATTGCAGAGCATGGGTTGACTCAAAAGAGCAGAGGGGTGGGGAGGGATGGGCTGGTGCATCAATCTGGACAATTTCAGCCTTGCTGAGATAGCACCAGTTAGAGAGACCACTATAGGGCCAGTGTGGGACCCCAGTGTCCATGGCATTCAGCTGAGCTCCTGCTCAACCTGGCTGTGTGCTGGAGCACAGGGAAGGAGGTGTTTGGCCACCTCTGCAGCACTGTGCTCATCCAAAGTGAGCTGTCACCTTCCATCCTCCTCACCAGCCAAATACTTCCTGACAGCCCATTTAAAACTCAAAGCACCCTATTTACCACCACAGTCAGGCAGCTGCTTGCAGATGCCAGGAGAAACTCTTCCATAAACATGCCCCTCAAAACAAAATCCCTGCCCCGGGCATTGCTCCTCAGCCTTTCCAGACTCACCCACACCCCGGGGTTCTTCTTGAGTTGGTCCAGGTCTGGCTCTGCTCATACATGCACGGCCCCAGCCAAGGGGACACGTTTCCATGACCTGCTTCCCACTACCCCAGTGGGGAGTAGAGCCACCCACTCCAGCTCCGTCCACCTGGCAGGGCTGACCCCAGACCCCTCACGTCGCCCGAGTCCATTAGTGAGTCCCCAGAGCACACACCTCACCCGTGTTTTGCCTAACCCCAGCTTTTAGGGAGAGCTGCAGAGCTGCACCACCTTTCAATTTTTAATCTGCCATAAACATTTTGGTCCTCACTCCGGGGACTCCCAGTTGGTAACCTCTGCTGGCAGCAAGGCTGTGGGGAAGAGGCAAACCAAGGGCAAAGGAGAGGGAAACAGCTCCACCCCAAGCTCCCCTGGAGGAGCAGGACCACTTTACATGGACACCCTGGGAAGAGGGGCACCCACACCAGGCACTCCCAGTGCCCCATGGAGATGCTCCTCAGGGAGGATGGGGTGGGGGGAAGCACTCCTGACCTCTCCATGAGGTACAGGACACCTGCAGAGACAGGATTGTTCCAGAGCAGAGCACCTTCCTCCTTCCAACAGACACCTCTGTGGGGCTGGGCACACCCCCAAACTGACAAGGAGCTTTACCCCGAGGGCTGGCACAGGCACCTCTCCTTCCCCACCACCTGGCACTGGCACAGCAATGCCCAGGAGCAGGGACATGAATATGGCATCACTTTCCAGACCCTGAGGCATCTTTCTCTTTTTCCACTGCCTTAGGCAACAAATGTACAAACAGGGGCCTGCTGGGCATGAGGAATGTGAGCCAAACTGCCCTGGGAAGGAAAATGCTGCTACCTTTCTGCACATGTGTAAGCTCCCAGTATCCAGACATTCTCTTCCAGACCCCCACAGCATCTTCCAATTCCAGATTTCTTGGGACAGCCCTTACCAAGCAGCAGTGGGACCCATACCCAAAGTTCCCCATTACATCCCCACCATGCCCCCAGGCAGGGAGCAGGGACAGAGGCTGCCCCAGCCAGGAATGGGGACACTGCTCACTCACCAGTCTTCTTTGGCTCCTCACCTCCCTCACCCTTCCAGACTCCCAGAGAGGAGGAGTTTTAGGCTGCAGGGAGCCGAGCAGCTGAGTGCTGGCCTCGGCTGCCATCTAGCAGTGATCCAGCGGCAACAGGGACAGGGTGACAGCTCTTCTGGGTTCCAGCTCCTGCTGCAGTCCGTGGAAGTGCAGGGGAGGGCTCGAGGGTCTCCTTAGGATCCCTCCACCTTAGACCCAGTTCTCACCTCCCTGAAACCAAAAGGGGGTCCTGCAGCAGAGGGGTGAGCTCTGAGCAACCTCAGCTCCATTACAGTCAACAGATGACAAACACGTACAACGAGCCCTCTGGCCCAAACATGGCACCAGAGAAGTCAGGCAACCCCTGAACCTCCTGCAAGGCTGGACAGCCCCTGCACCATTCTGTTTTCACCTCCCTTCCATCTCCTTCATTACCTTTCCCATCAGCTGCTTTTTAACAATGCAGATTTTCTTTTTCTAGACCTTACACATCCCCAATTACCCAAAATGCTGACATTTAAAACAAAATAATGATAAAATCACAAAATGCTTTGGGCTGGAAGAGAACTTTAAAGATCATGTAGTCCAATCAGGCTATTCACTGCTTTTCTGCATTAACATCACATTCATCAGGATTACCTGCCACAGGCACAAAGCTACATAAACATGGCCAATGTTAAGCTTCAAGCTTTCTCTTGCTGGATTCTTTACAGCTTTTATTCTACCTCAGTGAGATTCCTGATGCTTTGTATACATTGCATCCAACAAATCACAGCATCTTCTTCTTGAGGAAGGAGGTTTCTTCAGCTCTCCTCACAGCAAGGAGCGTGTAGAGCATCCTCCATGTTAAAAACCAAAACCACGTGCCCACACAATGTCAAAACTGCTCATGCACTGAAGGAGGGAGGGACAGGCAGCCAGTTTCCCCTCTACTAAACTTAAGAGGATATATAACACAGTGTGACACTCAGATGTTCTCCCAAGCCACTAAATTAAAGAGCAATAACTCAGTACACCACCGGTACAACAAAACCATTCTCCTGAAAGTAAAACAAACATTTATCACACTTGCTGGACACACCTGAGGCGTCACACTCAAAGGTTTTCAAGGGATTAAATGTTTCTGAACAAAAACAAAAAAACCAGCATGGTCATACAGAAAGAGCCCATATTGCTCCCAGCAACCTTCCTGGGCAGCAGCTCCAGCTTCTCCTCTCCTCCTCACACCTTTCTTCTCAGGCTAGGGAGCCACTGGATGTGGGCACAGGAAGTGGCCAATCGTGCAGCTGCCAACACTGCACAGTGTGTGGTAGGAGGGACATAGAGTTTTGAGGTTGCCCTTGGTGAGACAGCCCACTGGCCCTGCAGAGGCCAACTGCGAGGCGCCCGGGAAGGTCTTTGTTCCTCATGTTCTCTTCACCTGCATAAAGGAGAACACGGAAAAGAAAGATCAAATCTACCCTGGCAAATCCAGAGCTCCAGTTTAGACTGAAATTCTCTTTGCCTGGACATTACCAGATCATGGCAAGAGGATTTGCTGCTGTACACCTATTTGATGAGTCAGACATGGTACAATCCAAGGACTTCTCTCCCTCTCCCCCAGCTGCTCCACCTCCATTTCTCCAGAGGTGGGATATCAGATGGGAATTCAGTAGCTTGTGCCTAAGGAACTCCAAAGAGAAGGCAGACAGCTGTGATCCAAGGCACAAACATCCACTGCCTTTGGAAAGTCACTTAATGCACCTCCTAAAAAGAGCAGCTCTGGTAGGGGTGTTGTAAATTCTTTCACCATTTGGAACATGGAAGACAAACTCCCACACAGAGAACTCACAGGGTTCACAAAATGCTTTAGTCCCTTATGGGTGGGAGACTCAGTATGATAAGAACGCAGTATGGAGTGGAGAAATAAAGACTTTTCTGCTTGAAAGCAGCAGAAAGTCTAGAAAGGACAACAAAAACCAGCAATGAGAGAACTAACCCTCAATTCATTTCTTCCCATTAAACAATTAGAAATCCATTTTGCTGCACAAAGGCCAAACCAATGCATTGCATCCAGCCATTTATTATTGTGGCATCTCCAGCCCACAGAAACACCAACACTTCAATCTGTTCCAGCACCAGCCCTCGGATACCTAACAGGGAATGCAAACTCATAGCACAGCAACTGAGTGCTCAGCTTTCTGCTGTGTGAACTTTGACTGACAAATCTACCTGTACTGTTATGGGTGTCCAGCAAGAATGGCATTGCCATGAGTAGAGCAGCAGGATGCACAGCAGCTTCATAAGGTTGGGCCTTGCAGCAAAATCTATCTGATCAAGGTCACCTTGCCTCACTTTTGCTGGTTGGTTGGACTAAATAAAGGAAGTGTAAAGGTCTCTTGCTGACTGGACTAAGACAGCAGGCATTGAGGACTCTCTAAGAGAATGAGGTGTCTGCAAATGTACATAAAAAAAATAAAATCAAGAGAGGGTGTAATTAGTGAACACTGAGTTGATTAGCTACCCTATCTTTATTATCTCTCAAAATTTAAAAAGAACTGGAACGTCAGCAACTGGCTGATTAAAAAAACACGCCAACAAAACTACACAACAACAAACCCTTAGTTCCCTCGGCCAAAGGGCAGCCTTTCCTGCACAGCAAGCTGAAAAGAGTGACAGACTACAAGGTACAAAGCACCGTGTCTTAGCAAAGAATCAACAGCTGGCTCATCTCTCAGCAGCCCCACGCAGAGCCAATGATGGCAATGACAGAGGGAGTTTCTGCAAGGAACCAGGAACTGAGTCAGAGGAAGCCCCTCTGCATTTTTGCTTAAGAATTCAATTTAAACTTACATTTCAGGGATGGTCATTCATGAATCAGCCACATGGAGCCAATTTCATGAAAGGAGAGCTGTGCCACAGCCAAATTCTCACCTGGTCACATGGCTCAGCCCCATCCAGCTCCAAGACTGCTGCTTCACTGTCTGTATCCAGAGATTCCTGCTGCAAGCATCAGTTCAGCATTCTGCTTTCCACTGGGCTGAACATACAAGGCTGAAGGATTCAGTTCCTTGAATTCCTAGGAACAAATGAAAAACACACCAGTATAGGAGAAAAATCCATGTTGTAACTACCATAAAGAATATGAAGGATTCAGAAAATCTCCGGTAGGTTTAATGAAGAAGCAAAACACCCATGAATGAGCTCCAAACTTGTACAGAAATCAACTCATCTCTTGACAGCAGCAGAATTTCTCAGTAGTGCCTATCTCCTCTCAAAATTGGACCTACACATGCAAAAATACAATCCTAGGTCCTCATCCTCCACAAGTGCATTCTGTGCCTGCTGAAAAAAAGCAACAGAGAGAAGCACTCCAGGCTATAAAGCCCAGTTTTCTGAGGTGATATAAAATGCTGGCAGTATCTTTCCAAGGGTTTTCATCATCCACACAGTTCTTACTGAAACTGAGCTGAGACAGGCAAGTAATGACATAGAGGAGCCTAAAGCACTCTCTGCACTGGCTCACTACTGGAATGTTGTCCAAGGCAATCTACTGTGGTTACTCTGCCCAACTCTGTACATTTCACTGGCACTCAGGTGCTTCTCCACAGAGCTGCTCTCCAGCAGGTCAGCCCCCCACCCGTGCTGGTACTTGGGGTTATTCACCTCCAGGTGCAGGACACTGCAACTGCCCGTGTTGAACATCATTAAGTTTCTCTCTGCCCCGTTCTCCAGTCTATCAAGGTCCTGCTGAATGGCAGCACAGCCTTCAGGTGTATCATCCACTCCCCCAACTTTTGTACCATCAACAAACGTGCTGAGGGTACATTCTATCCCTTCTTCCAGGTTGTTGATGAAGAAGTTGAGTAAGACTGATCCCAGTATTGATCCCTGGGGGAACATCACTGACTGCAGGCCTTCAACTGAATTCTGCTCTGCTGATCACAACCCTCTGAGCTCTGCCATTTAACCAGTTCTTGATCCACCTTTTTGTCCATTCATCTTACCCACATTTCCTGAGTTTACCTACAAGGATGTTATGGGAGGCACTGTCAAAAGCGTTGCTGAAGTCCAGGTAGACGCCACCCACTGCTCTCCCCTCACCAATCCACCCTGTCATGTCATCTGGTAGAAGGCTACCAGATCAGTCAAGCACAATTTTCCACTGGTGAATCCATGATGACTACTCTTGGTAACATTTTCTTCTACATGCTTGGTGATGACCTCCAGAATGACCTGTTCCATCACCACTCCAGGGATGGAGGTGAGGCTGACTGGCTGGGAGTTTCCCAGGTCCTCATTCCTGCCCCTTTTGAAGATAGGAGTTCCCCTCACTCAACTGTCCCTGCCACTATGCAGCACTACCTTAAGTCAGACAATAACATCGAATCAACTTAAGCTCTCATTAACTAACTGGATTAATCAAGCACCTCAATTAACACATCTCTTAACAACATCTTAAATCCATCTCAGTTTGGCTTTAAACTCAGAATACCTGCAGCTATTTTACTTTTCCCTGTTATCTAAACAAGATGTGTGTCAGCTCCAGATGAATCTGCACCCCTAACAATCTAATCCACTGCTAGAAGACAGGCTGAAAATAATCTGTTCTGCTAAAACATAACATCTCTGCTGTACCATCAGAGCCCACCTTAACCAAAAAGCAATCTCTCACCATAGAGTTACACACTGTGGGATGCAGTCACAAAATAGTAAGCTACAGAAAACTGGGAATACCACTTCTGCTCCTCACAAAGCTACTTGCTTGAAGGTAAAGATCGTCCCACTACAGGGACCCAACCAGGGGTCCTTTTGTTTCCCTCTATTTCAACAGCACACATCTCACTCCTGACCTGGGAAGGAATGTTCTCTCCACAGACATCAGCATATCCCATATCCCTCAAGACAGAATGGAAGTAGACATCCTCCTTGGTGGATGTGTCACAGAGGAAGAGGTGCAAAACACCATCCACATATTCATCCACGATGCCCACAAGCTCCTTGAAGCGACAGAGATTCTTGAACAAGAGAGTTGCTGCGGGAGACCACATACCCTGATGGAGAAAAAAGGATGTGAAGTTACTATAAACAGACAAATACCCACCACCTGAGACTTTTCCTGGTGGTGGGCACTTGTCAAAAGGCAACTGAGCTAGGCCAGGCTAGTGACAAATACAGGAAAGTCAAGCAGACCAGCTTCCCAGCACAGAACTAAACCAAACTACCCCAGAGTCTGCAATGCTGGGTACACTGGGAATACCATATCACCCTAAATCCCCACTTCCTAACACAAAGGCATTCACCAGTGATTTTAACACAATTGCCAAAAATACAGTTGTTTGGTGGGTTTAGTTGTTTGGGTTTTTTTAATTCCTGGAATTACGGGATTTTACAAATGTTAAAAGTATCAAAAGTTATTAAGAAGCTGCCAAGCTTCACAATGAAAATTACAATTAACTCTCAAAACCCAGAGGAAATGACTTTTTAAAAGTGGTATCTTTAAAACATACAGTCAGCCACTCTGCCCACATGCTTTCCTTCAGAGACTGTACTTCCCAGGCTTCCTGACCAAGAGATTTCCCAGCACAGAGGAACTTTATGACCTCTGTAACTCCTTGGCAGTGGTAACTGCATCAAACCAACTCACTGAAAGGTCTGTCACACAAGAATTTTTCAATACAGAGGGCTGGAGCTACCACAGCTTCAGAAGGACCCTGGAGAACTACGGGCAGGGGAAGGAACAAGTTTGCCCAGTCGCTTAACGCTTTCTGCAAGAATATAAGCAAGAATGTTCTGATGGTAAGGAAAGCAGTGGGAGGGTGACTGCCTGCAGAGCAGAGACTTATCCAGTCACACTCTGCTGAGCATAGCAGCACCAATTCTGCTGTAAATATCAACAGGACTTGAATTCATCCAAATGTTTTCCCTTAGCAGCAGGAAGTGACAACCTCTGCTTGGTAACTCTCCTATGTCAATAAACAAAACTCCATTTGAACACATACCTCCACAGGTTTAACCCTTGCCAAGGAACAGGGGATGGCTTGAGCAGGAAGCACCAAGTAGTGCCACCTAAAACACAAAGCAAAGCCATTACAGCAAAAATAGGGAAAAAAAAATCAGCAGCAGAGCAGAACTCCCTTTTGGGTTTTAATACCAGTTTAGGAATAGAGAGGGATATATTGGATTGTGCTCTTATGACTAAAACTCAACAGCAGTTTCGGGTAACACTTCATATCCAGAGAATGGGCACAGCAGAAATAGCAGTAACAACTGGTTTCTTATGCATTACCTGGCTCAAACACCTTCCCATCAAAACCCCTTTGTGGAGACAAGGTTAGGGACAGAGAGCCATAACTTTTGAACCAAAGAATGCCAACAAGCAGGCATGAAGAGAAGATAATGGGGGGCGGGGGGGAAGACACATATATGGAAAATGTGCTGAACTGCAGAGAAAAAGTACCTCTGGCACTGCAAATGCATCCCACTCGGACTGACATCCCTTCAGGAGAATACTTATATTCATTCACAGAACCCAGGAAGGAGGATTGGGCAGCTTGCCCCAAGGTGACAGAAAGCAGCAAGAGGACAGACTGAGGCATGAAGGCAGAAACAGGAAAGGATTTAGCAGTGTACCCCAAGAGTCAGTGCTGGGTCCAGTATTGTTCAACATCTCCACTACCGATCTGGGTGAGTTCACCCTCAATCTGCTGATGATACTAAACTGTGAGGAGTGGCTGAAACTCTAGAGGGTCATGCTGCCATACAGATGGATCTTGACACAGGACAGAGAAATGGGCAGACGGGAACCTCACAAAGTTCACCAAAATCCTGCATTTGGGGAGGAACAACACCACACACCAGCACACACCTGGGGCCAGCTGTCTGGAAAGTGGCATTTTTACCATGAGGGTGCCCAGGCACTGGAACAGATTCTCCAAAGAGATTGTGGAGCCTCCATCCTTGGAAAAATTCAAACTGTCTGGGCAGCCTGTTCCAGATGGCCCCACTTGAGCAGGGAGTTTGGATAGGATGCCCTCCAGAAGTCTATTCCACCCTCAACTTTTCTGCAGTTGTGTTTCCCATGTGTAATTTACTCACTTGAGGAATCTCAGCCAAGACTTTTGGACAACTTGGAGGTGTCCAAAATCTGCAAAGAAAACCTCTACTTCTTGGTCACTGATGACACGGTGGATGATAACACGGTACCACCATGTGGAGGCTGTTACACAGCAGAGCTGTCCAGGCTGTACTGCAGAGTCAGGCATGATATACTTATCAGAGACAAGTTTATGTGAGTAAAGGTGTCTGCAAAAGATCAACAGTGAGAAACTGCACTTAGTAGGATGCAGGAGACAAATGAGGAGAAATATACTGGGCACTCAAAGAATCCCGATTTTTCAAGGTCCCCATGACATGAATTTTCAGGAGTTGTTTGAATACACCCCTTGTATCTCTGTTCTGCCACACTAAAACTGAAATGACAACAAAAGCAAACTCAAACTTTTAACATTCTAATTATGTTCTCAGGGTCCAACAAAAAGTTAGTTAACGGGGATTAATCACAGGCTAAGCACAGTCATTCCAACCATTAATTTTTTAACATTACCTTGACACGTCAGTCTTTCTTATGAACCAGGTTCCAGAGTACTGGCTCACATACAGTGTAGGAGATGGAAGTAAAAGCCCTAACTAAGCACATTAGCAACTGCAGCACAGACAAGGCAAAGGAACCCTTCACACTCATTTCCATAACCTTTCCACGCTTTTAAAGTTCAGAACTGCCGAGGACACAGCCAAACTATTTTGCTGTTGACCACACTTACTGACTGTTAGTTAAAAGGATAAGCATATGTGTTTCAGTACAACACCTGCATGCAATTGCCAAGTAATGAAGTCAGCAGTGACCATCACCAACACCTGTTGCCCTGCTCCCTCAGCACAAACACATGTACCACAGGTAGCTGAACTATATTCCACAGCATACTCCCACCTCATCTCAAACATCAGATCCTGCAGTTTATAGGATGCTTCCTTGCTGCAGATGTGGATGTAGAACTGGCTAGGAGAGGCGACAAATTCGACGACAACTCCCACAAAGAACCGTCTCTTCAGAGGTGGCAAACTGCAAAGGCTTCCATCCTGAGCAGCATCTGGAGGGATTTCTGGTGTCAGTGTCAACTTTTTTGGAAGAAACTGCTGAGAATCGTGAGGCTACAAAGGGGTAAGAGGAAGGTGGCACTCAGATGTCTTGTCATACACTGAACACAACCAGCAGAGTTCAGACTACAGGAATCATGACCATTGCTGTTTGACACTTAAGATCTGTCTTGTGTAGCAGGGGAAATTCCACACAACTCAGAATGAAGTTATTCCAGTTTTAAGTAACTACACGGAATGGATCACCACACTTATGCTTAACTGGCCTTGGATGATCTGACAGATCTCAAGACCAGAAGGAGACCAGAAAAAGATTGAGTTTGGATTGTACATAAAACTATTAACCAGGTTAGTATGAGTCTGATCACCTCAAGAATCGTCTAAAACAGGTACAAACATTTTTTGAAGCAGCAGTGCATCAACAATGCAAACTCAACAAAGATAGTAAGAAGAGTATCACCCACTCAAATAAGACATGAAAAATCTAGAGATCACTTGTCCAGCCACTTACTCGTTTGAGCTGATCACCCAAATCTACTGCTCGAGTTTCCACTGGCTCCCACTCCACTGGAAGTGCTGTCTGGTAGCAGCTCTCTGTCTCATAGATGGGTTCCAAAGGAGGCATCTCAGCTGCAGATGCTGCTGCAAAGACAACAATTTATCTGTCATCCTTTGCTAGACTGATGCAGTTGCATTTTAAGCAGAAGGAAAAAACATCTGAAAATGAAAGTCTGAAAACACTGGTGCTGTTTTCCTCATTTCTTGTATCATTCACAGCCACCACATTGACGAGGATTCACTGTATTAATAAGTTAAAAAAAAAAACCCAAACAACTGCTTGCTCTCGTAAACATGCCAAGGGCTAAAATCCATTGCTAGAATGATGTTAACATTAATTTCTCCCAGAAAAGCCATGAATTTGTCAGGAACCATATGAGATTTTTTCCCATCCTCTACTGTAGGTTTTATGAGAACACTGAGGGCATCTGCAGTCTTGTCTCTTTTGTGTAACATTGTAGCTGTGCCTTTCAGCCTTAAATGTTCAGTCTCAAAAAGTGTATCAGAGATGTTCAGATCTTTCTAGCTTCGTATGGAACGACTAGAAATTCCACTCCTACACACACATTCAGAAAGTTCATACTCTGAATGGACTAAACATCCCTTCTTTCACCTCACATCAAAAAAACACTGGCAATATGTCAAAAACTTCCAGTTAAACATTCTGCGGCCAAGATAACTCCCTTGTCACAGCTGCTTCTGCAGTACACAACAGCCCTTCCATGTAACCAGGGGGAATTGGGACTACTACAGTAACTGGAAATGCAGCAACAGCCACTTGAAATGCAGTTGCTTGGCCACAGAGCTTGTAAGAGCTACTATGTGCTTTGAGTTCAACACACCACCTCACCTTGCAGCATCTCTTCATCCTGCACCTCAGCTTGAGGCATCTCTTCTTTCTGAGCTTCACTTTGCAACATGTCTTCTTCTTGTGCCTCACCTTGAGCCATTTCTTCCTGCATCTCACCCTGAGGCATCTCTTTTTTCTGAGCCTTGCTTTGCAACATCTCTTCTTCCTGTGCCTCACCTTGAGGCACCTCTTCCTGCTCTACCACATTGGCCAGGTACTTTCTCAGGACCAGCAAGGAACCTGCCTTTGTCTGGTCAACCATAGCAATGGAATCAGACACGCTCTTGAGGGCTTGAAACATGGATGAAAATCCATACTGCCGGTATGGGAACGCTCGGCCAAAGCGCCTGAGGAAGGCCTTATCCAAGTCCTTGAGAAGAAGAGGTGAGGAACTCAGCAGGTCCTGCAGCTCAGCCTTCACTGTCACTGGCAGGACAGGAGTCCTGGCACGCCAAGTGGAATGCTGTGGATGATTACAGTTCTTAGAGGAAGAAGCAGCATTTGCCTTCATAGCAGTTTTCTTACATGCTCTAGTACGTGTCCTTCCCTTCTGGCAGGCAACCAGTTTAGCAATGTCTTTAGTGGTGTCATCTGCAATGGCTACAACAAAATAAACAGACATCCGAAACAATCAACCACTAAAGCTCTACACTGGCCAAGCTCTTCTTGGTTCCTATCTCTCCTCTTCCCCCCACCCTTTTCAGAAGCAGGTGTCTTCAAAAGCAATCACAGTAAATCGTGGCTGACTTCCAGTAGCCTCTCCCAGTACAAATTGGATTAAATCGTTTTGAGAAGCCAACAACCAGTCTGCACCCTCATTCCCATAAATTCAGGCCAGGTGGGAAAGCAGGTGAAATTCTTGGATGCAGGATCACAAATGAAACTAAGACTTTTGCTGGGAAAGTAGAATCATAGTAAACTCTCACTGAAGAGACCCCAAGCAAGGTCTCCCTGGAGAGAAGCCCAGGTCTTCTCCACGCTTCTAAACAACTTTTTCTTGTCGTAATGTAGCACTCAAAAAGCACCCAACCATCTCACCCTTCCCAATCAACTCTCTGCACCTACCATTTGTTTTTACAACTCTTCCCCAAAGAAAAAGAAGATGGTTCTTTGACACAGACTAAATTTCCCATGGGGTCAGGTAGGGAAACATTTAGAGCTCTCAAGAAGCCCCATCTCTGGTTTTGGCTTCTGCTGTAGTCTGCATTTACAGGAAAAGTGGTGGTTACCAGCTCTTGTGTACCCATAGCAAATGTCACCTCAGTTTCTAAAGTGCAGAATACAAAAATGTATAAAAATATGTGGAAGCCTGGGTCATTTTCACAGAAGAAAGAAGCAAGAAAGTGTTAAAAGGCAGAACAATATATGGGAAGAAACATTAAAGACAAGAGATTAACCAGAGATGTTTGAGAAACAAACTAACCAATATGTGACTTATGCATAACACTTCACACATGCATGAGGTTCCAAAAGATCCCTCTACCCACAAGGAACCAAAACCTCACCATGGAGGACCAAAGTGCCATTCCTACAAGAGACTTGGACAACTTCAGGCATGTGTGTCACCAGCTCCAAGGTGGACTGGAAGCCCAGGTCCTGGAAGGGCAGAGGTTTGCAGACCATGGCCAAGTACTGCTGCTCCAGCTGCACCGGCGTCAAGCCCTCCTTGGCAGCTATCAGCATGGCTCTCACCTCCTTCTTCAGCACCTCCATGAGCTCTGCCTGCTTCCCCGTGCCTATGCTAAAGGGAAAACACACCGAAGCAGGTGACAATTTGAACCCGGACTCGTTCCCACTGAGAGCTGGAAGTGGGAGCAGGCAGCAGGTTCACCAGCAGCCACTACCTACCACCTGCTGCTGTACCTTAGGCACAAACCTCAAATTTCTAGGTTTCTTAATAAACCATTACAAAGGTAGGTCCAGCTGTTGTTTTACCAAATTAGGGTATGCCCAGAGTTTAGTGCACTCCTAAACTCCCTGTGCCCTCAAACTGCTACCCAAGGACTGCCCTCCCCCCCGCCGCCACACACACCCTGAGGGGCTCAGCACTCCTCGCCGACACCCTTTCGCCCCTCACCCTGGCGGCTTGCCCCTGAAGCTGGGGACTCGCCCCTCAGGGTCGGTGCCGCACAGTTAGCCGTGACACACCCTCCCTAAGCCACATCCCGTCCCCCCTGCCCGGGCCAGTCCCACACGCACGGCGCCATCATGGCTCCCCGGCCTGCTCCTCGCCACCCAGTGCGCATGCGCGCCGCCTTTCCCGCCTTTCGGGGGGCGCGAGGGCGAGACCGCGCCTCCTCCTTCCCCCCACCCCGGTGCCGCCCTGAGGGGGTGCGGCCGCCATGAGGGAGGGAGTGGCTGAGGAGGAGCGGTCGCCATGAGGGGAGGCTGAAGGGGAGCGGCTGCTATGAGGGAGGGAGAGGCTGAGGGGAAGAGGCGACCATGAGAGAGCACCTGAGGGACAGTGGCCTCCGTGAGAGAGGGAGCGGCCGAGGGACAGTGGCTGCTGTGAGGGAGGGAGTGCCTGAGGGAGAGAGCCCATCATGAGGGAACACCTAGGGGGGAGAAGCCGCCATGAGGGAGCGCCTGAGGGGGAGAGGCCACCATGAGGGAACGCCTGAGGGGCAGCGGCGACATCGCGCTGGGGCAGACACGCTCCGAGGTGCTTCCCCTTACCCTCTGGAAGAATGAGAGGTTAAAGAAAACGCCCTCCCCTGCCATCGAAGTGCCTGAGTAAGGCGTCACGGAATCACAGGATTGAGTATAAGTTGGAAGAGATCTGAGGTAGTCGAGTCCACCCGGTGGGACAGCACCGCCTTGTCAGCGAGGCAGAGGTGCCCAGTGCCGCCCCCGGCCTTTGCTTAAACACCTACAGGGGCGGTGACACCTCCTTGGGCAGCCCATTCCAACATTCCAATGTCTAATCACCCTTTTTGTGAAGAAATTCTTCCTAATATCCAACCTAAACTTGCCCATGCCCAGTTTAGGGCTACATCCCCTTGTCCAATCCCTGGTTGCCTGGGGAAAAGACTCACTCTTACCTGGCTACAGCCTCTTTTCAGGAGGTTCTAAAGAGCAAAAAGGCCTCCCCTTCAGGCAGGGCCCTTCCAGCTCCCTCAGCTTCTCCTCACAGGTCTTAAGCTCCAGATCATTCCCCAGCTACATTGCCCTTCTCTGGACTCCTGCCAGCACCTCAATCTGCTGCTGTTAGAGAAGTGTTGTAAGAGGAGTTTTGTATTGGAAGGAATGTTGCATTTTTTGGTCCCATCTGAGAGGAAAACCCCACAGAGATGCAAAAAGTGCATTGTGAAAGGGCCACACACGAAACAGGACTAGTTCCTTTAAAGTGAGAATATGTAAACCCAAACACTGTTATTAAGAAGCCTTGTATTTTTTAGTCCTTTCCGAGTAGAAAATCCACAGTGGATTTGCTGAGTGTTTCCTAAGGGCCCACAAACTATTACAAAATACTCCAAACAGTACAGCTGATTTCCACCCAGGGATATGTTTCAGAATAAAACAGGAGCTGAGGCTTCAGATTTTGGGAGAGCAAGGGTTGCAAACCCATCAGCATGTACTCTTAAAGCATGTCCCCTGTTCCAAGGGAGCAACCAAAAACAACCCCCAGGGATGATACAGTCAGGACCCACTGGTTGAATAGAATATCAGAGAAACCCAGCAAGCTGCAGGTTTGGGGGTGTTAAATGTGCCACGGTGCTTATGACAAGATACCAACAGGAATCCAAAACCAGGCCTGGGCTGCTGTTCGCTGCTGCTAGTTAAAATACCACCTGCCCTTTCAGCAGCTGGAGACCGTGTCCTCCAGTCCTCAGTTGGCCTAGTGATAAACAAGTGGAAAACATTTCTGGAGCACTTTCAAAGTATATGCGTGGTTTAAATTTATTAATTACACCCCACTTTTCTCTGCCTTTAGCCCTCTCCATCCATCACTTCCCTGGTGACCTGCTGACAAGGCACCCAGTACATCAGAGCAGAGAAAGCAGGCAGCTAGTGCTCCTGCCCTCCCTGCCTGCAATATCCTGACTCCATGTGGGTTACAAGTCTCCAATAAAACAGGAATCTGTGAGAAAACAAGAGCAGCACATTCCCCCAGCCACCTTCCCAGCTCCCTCCAGCCACTCCTCCACACTAGAGACTGGGAATCCCCAAGCTCAGCACTGCCCTGCTTTATGTCCCAGCTGTGTCTTGCTGTAGTAAGATTTCTAGCCAGGTGCTGGTTTCTCTAATATAGTCAGTGACTTTAAAACACTTTTAGAAATGTTTCTTCCAGAGGTTTTTGCAGATGTCACCACAGGCTGAGCAGCATGAAAAGAGAAAGCTCTTATGTTTGCTCTGACACACTCCTGTGGAAAACTAGGAAAACTTAGGCAACAAACTCTTTTGTCAATTTAGATTCAACAGCCCTGTCCCTGTGATGGCCACCATGCTTTGCACACATTCAGTAAGTTCATTGCTGAACTTGGACCAATTCATTTCCCTCCCTGCTAAAATGTGAGGGGATCATAGAGAAAGGGAATTTTACTGCCCATGTCCCTCCCCTGTGCCAGCCAAAGGGCTTCTGGAGAGCAGAGCAGTGTGAGATGCTGCTCATCCACCTGTTCTCTACAACACCCACTCCAAACACTCCTGAGGAACCCACTGGTCTCACCAGCAAAGGTTTTTCACCCTGTTGTCTATTCTGGGCCACTGTCACCATTTGAGGTCTTTGGGGCCACGTGCCTGACAGTTACTTTTAGGTTGCTTTTCAACACCTTTGCGGAAACCATCTACTAAAAATCATTTGACTGCTTCTGATTGTATTTTATTTCCAAAAGCAGGAAGATGCAAACAGAATGTCCTCTTGAGGTCCACCCTGTCCAGGTCTAGTCTTCCTTCTCATCTCCACAGCAGTCTGTGATGAGAGCACAGCAGCTGGAAACAGCTTGCTCACTTCCCTGTCCATTATACTTGACAAGCCCGTGATGAGCTTGAAATGAGCTTCCTTGATGTGACACCTCCCCTTCTCTCCTCCCCTGCCTGCATTTCCTTGCCTGCAGCAATAAATTCAAGCATGTACTCCTTCTGCTCCCACAGGCAGCTGTGTGCTCCTCGGCACGGAGGAAGATGGATAAGAGGGCTCGGAGCATTTCCAGGGAGTCTCATAGAAGACGCAGAGAGTCCCCGACTACGCAGAGCAAACGAGAGAAGAGAGAGAGCAGCAGAGAAACCAGCAAAGGAAGGGAAGGTATAAAGCATGAGAAAGCAAAGGAAACCAAGAGCACTGCAGGGACTGATGGCAGAGTGCACACCTCCACGGTGGTGGACGTGGATGAGGTGGTGTCTGAGGAAGAAATGGAGGCAATGGCATTGCTGGACAGCGAGCAGCAGGAGGAAGGTATGGCTTATAGGAGGGAAAGGCTTGGAAAACTGGTCTCTCTGATGCTGTGTTGGTCACAGTATGACTGCTCTCTGCACAGTCATCACACCCACCTTACACAGATGTGGTTATCCTCAGGACAGGATATGGGAGACTCCAGCCAGCATCTCAGCTCTGTTCTCTTCATTGTCTCACTTTGTCCTACTTTAGGTGGATGACATTAGTTTTAAAGCCAGTTCACAGCCCAAAAGACCTCACTGCAGGGAAAAACTGCCCTTGAGAGACACACTTACAGCTCCCCTTCTAGGTAACCTTTAACAGCAGCTTCTTTCCATATGTTTCTTAGGCATATTCCCAACCTGCCATGATAGAAGAGAGCATCCTGAGTCTTTTGGCAAGATGTCTGGGCCTTTTTGGACCCAACATCACCAGGGCATGGCAGATTATGTATCAGAGGAGGCAGCATCACTTCATGCACTGCCATGCCAGCAGCTCTGTTATCACAGAGTGACACAAAGGTTCAGACTTGCTCTTGACTCTCTGGGAACTAGTTTTTCACAACCTCCTCTTTCAGCCTCAATTACAGGAATTCCCAACTAGTGAGTGGTGCGGTGAAGCTCTAGGGATCACACAGGCTCTTGGGATCTGAACCTCCCTCAGGACCTGGTGGTTCTGCAGAGAGCTCCAGAGGCAGCGGTAGAAGGGCTAAAAGGGATTCAGAATGGGAGGGATGCTAATTTAACTGCTGGAAATCACGGTCTACTCTTTGGCTCTAAGATCACCCACAAGAAACCTATGTATTTTCATGCCATCCCTGCTGATTTTTCCCTCACACAGGGGCACAACAAAGGGAAAGGTGACCCATGCTCACTCTGGGGAGATGTAGGAGGTAATAGTCATCTGGGGCTGATCACCCCAGTCAGCCTCCAGCACCTTGGTGTGACTGCTGTAGAGCACAGGGAGAGTGCAGTGGCTCCAGCGGCTTCAACCTACTGCATTTCAAAAATAACCTGAAACTCTCTGATACAGAAGGATACTTCAGGCTGTGCATGTTGAGAGCTCTCTCTTATTCACAATCTTTACCTTTGGCTCATCTTTCCAGATAAGCTTCAGGGATCCCAGTTCAGCCAGTCAACCAACTATGGAGAAGCATAGCTTAGTTTGTGTCAGTAAAGCAGAGACAAAATCTTCCCCTTCATCCTCGAAGTTCCTGGCCGTGGGGAACAGGGAGTGTCCTTTAACTCACCACTGGAGAGTGACAAATGGTTCACATACACTGAGACCAAGCAAAAGACAACAATTAAGCTTATCTGTGCAAGCACTTGTCAGGCTATTGGTATTTTGGGAGCAGTCCTTTCCTAACAGAGTCATGTTGGATTTCCCTCTAGGTGTAAAGTCTCCAGGTCTGGGCATCTGTGAGTGGCTTCTGACCATCTTGTCTTTCCTGTTCATCATAATGACCTTCCCCATATCTATCTGGTTCTGCATGAAGGTGAGAATAGCCATGGTATCTGGTGTCAGCTGTGGATGTCACACACACTGATGCAGCATGTATTGGATATGAGCATAAAACTCTTTTGGTCTAAGACCCTATTTACACCTCTTCAACTCATAATTCATTTTAGTTTATCCTATATCACATATTGCAACAGCACAGGGATCCAACCACTGCCTATCAAATACTTCTGCAGCAGTATCAGCAGGCCAGGGCTTAAGTTTCTTTTTAAAAGCAAATTATAAACCTATTCACTTTCAAATATAATCTTCAGCCTATTCAACCCAGAGAGGGCTACATTGCAACAGCTGGGTAAATAGGTTTGAATTAAAAATTTAAAGAGAGATTGATCTCTCAGTTAATAGCAGGTTTTCCCTCTTCTTCTCATTTTTATGAGATTTATAGCATGGTTACAAGGAGGCATATTTTAATTCTGACTTCTTGGGAAATTTCACGTGCATCTTGTTATCAACAAGAATTTCAGTATTATGGCTCAGCTCTTACACACATGGGGCAATACACACATGGTTCCTTTGGAGGCAAACAGCCAACATGGAAAATTTTGACTTCCTTTAACATATGGAAGCAAAATGCTGGCCTCATCCTGGAAAACCCTGGGTGGCCTAACATGGGCTGCTCTCATCAAGTCTCAGGCTGTCACAGGGATGATCACGCACAAGGCCAGCCAGCAGTGCTGGGCAAAGAGTAAAGTGACTCAGTGACAGATAATGCCACTAGTTCATACCTGCTGGAATCCTCCCTGTGCAGAACTTTTCCAGAACAGACTTTCTCCCATGCCTGTGAGGCCACTTTTCCCTGTCCTACTTCTTCTAGCCTACCTTTTGTTTCCCTCTGTAGGTAGTGAGGGAGTACGAGAGAGCCATCGTGTTCAGGCTTGGGCATCTCCTTCCTGGCAGAGCCAAAGGACCTGGTAAGGTATTCACTGAGCTCCCTCTAGCCACTTTGCTCCTCTTTTTCATGTTCTACCAAAGCTCACATGCTGGTGCCCTCCAAGCAGACAGGGGCTGGGATGTTTTTTGTTCTTCCTCTTCTTCTAATGGCTTTTCCACCACAGAATCAACCTCAGAGTTTGAGGCTGTTTCTTTGTACTTCTGCATGCCAAACCCTTCCTTGTTCTCCAGAAGAAGTGATTTCTGTGGTTTTGTTGATCATCAAAACCTTTCTCTTACTTCCATAGGCCTTTTCTTTTTCCTTCCCTGTCTGGACACGTACCACAAGATAGACCTCCGCCTCAAAACCCTAGAGATCCCTTTTCATCAGGTATGGCTGTTACCCCCTCTCTATATTGATTTTTGGATATCTTTAACATTAGATCTTATGCTTCTAACCTTTATCCTTGCAAAGAAAAGTTTGAGGAGTCCATCCCAAAGTAACCTCTGAGATCCAGAGCTTATATGGTTTACCCAAGACAAGTCAGTGCAGAGGTAGAAGCTGCAATGACTTAACCATCCATCCACTTTTTATCATTTTCTCAGTTGAGTGCGTTTCTGTTCTACTTTAGAATTGCCAGAACCACCTCCATCTTCCCTAATGTCTCTACTTAGGTGGTGACCAAAGACATGGTTACTTTGGAGATAGATGCTGTCTGCTACTACCGGTTGGAGAATGCCTCTCTTCTCCTCACCACTCTGACCAGCATCTCCAGTGCCATCCAGCTGCTGGTGCAGACCACCACAAAGCGCCTCCTGGCACATCAAGCCTTCTCTGAGCTTCTGCTGGAGAGGAAGAGCATCAGCCAGGAGATAAAGGTGCTTCCATGGGGAGGGGAACAGAAGAGCAAGGGGTGAATTGAGACTCCACAAAGAAGCTCAGGAATCAGACACTGGTTTGAAGAAGGATTCCAGACTTGGAATCAGTATGGACTCCAGTTAAATCATCCTAAATCCCTGGGGTAAACATAAATTCAAAGTGAGTGCTGTAATTTTATTTCTGAGGGGCCTTGCACAGTAGCACACAAACCCTGATCAATCTGCCTCACAGTCCTGTAATTAATGTCCCTGCCCTTACTCCCTGTAAGGGGCCCTAGGCCCAGACTGCTGTTCTCTCCATGCTCTAAAAATATTCCTCTTCACAGGTGGCTTTGGATGCGGTCACAGGCTGCTGGGGGATCAAAGTGGAGAGAATAGAAATGTAGGTAGGAAATGCTGGAAGAAGGGAATTCCCTGGCCCTTTGCCAAGTACCCGTCCTATTCAGTGCTGCCTGCTTCTCTTCCTGCCTTGTCTCTGTCTCTCCCTGCCAGTATTCTGCAGAAGGCGTCACCTCTCACCTTCCTATTTTCCCTGCCCCTTTCAGCCTCTTGTAAAACTTCGCCAGGTAAGACTGTTCTTGCTCCTGCACAGGCAGCAGGATCAGACTCCTTAGGTGGGATCTCATCACTGTTTCACTGCTGCTCTAGGCAGAGTTTGCACCCAATTCTTGTAGCCCAAGGGGTGCAGCAGGCACCAAGCCTTCCATGTCCTGCTCTAAATCAAAGGCCCCAGAGTCTTAGCACTGGTTGTGATGGGCTCATCACTCAGAAGTCCATGCAGAAAGGTGGGACTCACTCATCATGTTCAGGGACATGGAAGAGAGAGCCAAGCAGTGAATGAATAAACTTGTGAACAGAACATTTCTGTGCCTGTGTTGGGAGGAGTCTCCTAGTGGAGTCTCCGCTGTCTCACAAAGTGAGCTTAGACTTTAAGCCTCGGAGGCACAGAGAGATGTCTCTTCTGCTGCCTAATGATCATGTACTCGTGGTCAGTAGAAAATCAGGCTGAAAGAGAAGGATGGGAGTGAAGGTTTAGAAGACTAAAGTCAGACAGACAAAGAACCACACCCAGCGAGCAAAGAACATGAAAGCACGCTCTGCAGAGACTGACTGATGAGCCCATTCCAAGCTTCAGATTGACCATCCAATGCTGCCAGGGGAGCCAAGAGCCCAGCTAATCCTTGTCCTTCCCTGCCACAGCAACAACGTGCAGCTGCCTGCTGAGCTCCAGCAGTCCTTGGCTGTGGAAGCAGAGGCCCAGAGACAGGCCAAAGTGCGGGTATGCCAACTTTGAATACTTCTCATCTCCTTCCAAAGCATTCCTCCTTTTCCCACCCCTGGTTTGAGGTTCCTGGGATATGTCACACAGGCACACAGCTCTGGGAAGATATATTTCCTTTCATGCCTGTTCAAGAGCTGAGTCTAGCAAGGGGAGTCAAATTGTGAGCTCCGATGGGCCTAATAATAACACATTAGACATGAGCTCCCAAACTTCTGGCAATGTCAAGAGGTCTAGTACATGCTGTGATCTTCAAAGAGCAGGAATGTTATAATCACACTGGCCTTGGGAATTTCACCGTGGCAACGTCCCTCTGTAATGAACAGTCCGTGCCCCCTCACTCCCAGTCTCACAGAAACCTCCTTTCTTCCCCTGCTTGGTAGGTGATTGCTGCAGAGGGGGAAAAGGCAGCTTCTGAGTCCCTGCGGATGGCAGCTGAGATCCTGTCCAGTGCCCCTGCTGCTGCTCAGCTGCGTTACCTCCATGCACTGCACTCCCTCACTGCTGAGAAGCCTGCTGCTTTCATCCTGCCCTGGCCTCTGGATGCCATGAACCTGGTCTCTCCAGCTGCCCACAGTCCTGCAGCTGTGAGCAGCCTCCCCACAGACACCACAAAGCTCTCAGAAAGCCTGAAAGACAAGAAGGACTCTCCCATGCTCTGAGAACTATCCCAGAAATGGTTCCCGCGATGCTCCTGATCAATCCTACTCAGGGGGGAGGGAGCAAGAAGGCTGGCTTACTGGCAGCCCACCATTAGGTTCTGGTCTGAAGGCAGGAGGGGATGCAGCTCAGGTCTGCAATATAAAGTGGATTGTACATGGAAAAAGCCTCTACTTGTTTTGGAAAGTTAAAAATACGGAGTACAAGGAGCAGTCTCAGCAGGTGTGTGAGCAGGGTGTTGAGGGAAGTAGGGTGTCATCCCTTCCCCTCCACAGGGCCAGATGCATTTTGACACTTTATAGCCTGGGCCCCAGCGTCTGATCCATCTTGTCCCATCACCTTTCAGGAAGGACAGATTCTCCCCATTTACTTAAATGCCCCCTCGCCCCCAAACCAAACATCTGTGCAGGTGAGAGGGGGAGCCTGCCAATCCATGGGGGAACAGGAAGGGGCTCAGCGAGCAGACCGGATGGTGGGTGCTGCCAGTCTGGTGGTCCTGCAAGGAGGGAACGAGCTAGGTCTGTGGTGTTGTCCTCGATTTGGGATTTCAGTCACCACACACACACTTGGTTCTTCTCTGCCAAGCACATCCGCTGTGCAGAGGGCAGACAGGCTGTGCTGCTGCTTGCTTCCACAGGGTGGTGAGGCAGGACAGCCTCTGAGTTCAGGGGCACCTAAGAAAGCAAAGTGACTCGTTTAACCGAGGCCCACTAAGCTGACAGGGTGAAACCTGGCACCACCAAAGAAGAGCCAGCTGAGAGCCTCGGGAACCTACAGATACTGCAGTCCTTTCTCTCGACAAAGATCTGAAGCACTGTCAAAGGACATTCTCCTGCAGTCAAGTTTCTGTCATCTTGGTGCCCTTTGGGTGAAAATCGGCTCTGCTCCTGCCCTTTTACTTGACCTGCAGCATCTCTCCTTGCTTCAAAGCCTATTTCCATGCACAGCATCTGTGTTCTGCTGCTAGTGGCAAATGCAGTCCAAGATAGCAGGTGCTTTGTGGCCCTTCTCCTAATTGCCTCCAAATTGTTGCCATCATGCATTTGCCTAGCAAATTTGACTGGTTATCCAGCCAGTTGCTCACTGTTGAATTTTCCCTTATCCACAGCTCTTTGCCTGCTGGTAACACTCCCTGCTTCCATAATACTTGCTCAGCCTTTTTACAGCAAGGACACCTGGCCAACCAGCCCCCTTACAAGTGGCTGGGAAGTAGGAAAAATCCACCTGTGAACTTCTTGGTGAGCACACAAGCACCAGAACTCCAGGTATAACCTCACAGGTACATCATTCTGCCACTGTAACTCCCTCAGGAGAGGGTGCCAGGATGGCTTGTGTGTCTAATGGATCTCAGTAGTGATCATGGAAAACTAGCTCTGGGAAGGCAAACAGCTCTGTCATCATCTAGGGAATCTGAGCTGTGCTGTTACTTCTCTTAAGCTGGTTCTGGTTATTTCTTATGCTGCTGGAAAAGGTCCCTCTTTCCCAACCTCGGGCAAAGGGGCATAATACTACACAGAGTGAGCTGCAGCTGATCCTTTCTCTGAGCACTTTTCTGGCTGCTCTTCTAACTTCATGTAAAATGATCCACCCAGACCGAGATTCTTAGCACATCAAAGACCAACAGCTTTACAGATAATGTCTCAAAGGGACAACACTTAGCCTGAGAACTGTCAAGGGACACCCAGTACTTTGTCAAGGCACACACACTTAATCTATTTACACTTCTATCTGCAGAAGCCAGGCATAGCTTTTTTCAAATGTGTAACTTTTCTGCAGTTACAGAAAGGCAAATTATAGCTAGGAGCATCTTCAGTTCCAAAAAGCATGTGTTGTTCCAGCAGGATCTTCTCTCCTTTACATATTCAGAGCCAACAGGAACTTGTTACCTTTAGGAGATACTATGTTCAAAACCCTTGTAGAACATAACTTAAAAATGTACTTAAGGATCAGTGATATGTTCCCAAAAGAGAATTTACTCTGAGGGGGCTATCAGGGATTGGCTAACCTGATGTGATTCCTGACAGTTTCATTGCCTGCTCTTTTCAGCTGAGAATGGGTCCACTTGCAGTCATGCCGATTTTTGTATATTTTCTTCCTAACCAATCAGGCAGCTGGTAACTGGATCATCTGAAACCCAGGGGATAAAGGAGGTACTCGTTATGAGAAGGACAACCAGGCACGGGGTTAAAAACCCTTGACAGGAGAGGGAAGAGGTGAAAACAACTTACTTGCATGATTCAACAGAGTTGAGGCAGAAGGAGATAAAGCAAGAGGAGATTGATGAGCACAGAAGGGACACAGGCAAGAGACACGTGGGGAGGAGAAAGTTGAGGTAGCAATGGTATTAACAGAATATTAGGACTGTGGGAGGAGGCAGAGGACAAGCAAGACAGATGTGGAAGTAGTGAAGGCAGGTAGAAAAACAGCATAAATGCTAAGATGTTGGGGTAGTAGGTAAGGAATAACAGCAGTGGATCACGGGTGAAACACTACAATGAATGGTCACTAAGATGCTACTCGGGCATTGCTGTACTTCAGTATTTGCTTTTTCTGGATCCCTTGGGCTGACCAAAGGTAGAAGCTATGGGACTTGAGGAGGCACCCCCTTCTGAGGTGCTTTCTTGGAAATGTATTTCTGAAAGAAAAACAAAACAACAAACCAAAGCTATTAAAAATATCACAGAGTTAAAATGTGCTCAAGGTAGCACATCCTTAACAAATTAGCCTCTCCTCCCACTTTGATGGCAAAGAGAGAGGATACACTGAACGACTAAGGAAGGAAATTTTAATTCCCATTATTTCTCCTTCTCCACATTTTATACCTTGTGGATCTATTGAGAAAGAACATCAGAAAATGCTTTCATAAACAACAAACTTATGACCTAAGGAACTCACTGCCTTGTATGGGCAAGATAAATGGGTCAGCAGTGTTTAAATACCTCCTGGAGAGAGCAAGAGTGTCCTGTGCTTTAAACACAATAGGTCTGTGGCCTCTTGAGAGTGAAGGGACCTGAACATCATTGCTTTTCTACTCCAAAATCAATGATCCTAACTAGGTTCTTGACTACAACAGGGAACACTCACTTACAAGGACGGTGTCACCAGTTGCAGCAATCTCCTAGGCATAGACCCTGTGTTATATATAAAAATCAAACAAAATTAGTTTCTCTCAAAACCAGACCACATTCAGCAGTTCTTTCTGCCCTGATCTAGAATCATGTTAAAAGCCTCGCATGACCTCTAACAAAGAGTCAAGACAAAACCCTAGGACATGCCCAGGAGGAGAGAGTTCTACCCTTAACAGGTGGTGAATGAGGTGCCCTCTAAGACTGCTTCACTCCCTGGGTCTGAAAATGTTCAGAATATTGATTCTCCTGACCTTGCCTTTCTTTGTGTGTTGCTTCTGGTGTGTCTTTCCCATCTTTTTCAGCTCACACTCGAGCTGATTCTCTGCAGAACTTCTCCCAGCTTCTCTTCAAGATCTTCAGATCTTTCCTCTGCATTCTGAGCATGGATCCCTATTTCTCTGAAATACAGAAGCAAAGTTAATGCTAAA
Organism: Formicarius rufipectus; assembly: GCA_013399695.1. NCBI lineage: Eukaryota > Metazoa > Chordata > Aves > Passeriformes > Formicariidae > Formicarius > Formicarius rufipectus. The sequence continues at coordinate 374,517 of VXAU01003275.1, read as the reverse complement.
ACCTTAAACCTACGAAGCTGCTGGCAGGATACCCAAGAGATAGATTTAGAGAGCTGAGGTGTCCAATGGGATTGACTGACTCTACAAAACACATTTATGGTTTCAAAGCAGTGCATTGTTAAAAGATCTACAAAGGATTTCACAGCTCATCTATGTAAGCCCTGCAAACTTAATTAATTTTAAAATTCAGTGTTTGCTAGCAAAGGGTGAGATGCTGATCTTCATTGTGCAGGGATAAATACAGAGCACAGTCTATTAGCAAGGCTAGTGAGATGGGGTTTCCCTGGATGATGCAAGCTCACAGACAAAACAAGTATGAGGGAATGCAATTCAGAATGGCCAAGATTGATTAGGCATGGAAGAAGTCATTACCAAACATAAACCTTGATGTGATTCTGCATGGACACAATTGAGTGTCCCTTTATGGTGTTCCCCACACTGAGGCACAATGTTGTGTGGCTGTACTTACCACCTTCCAGAGGACTGGCAGGCCCTGGAAGAGCTCAGCTGCATTCACATAGCACCCTGCAAGTGCTAACAGAACCTGAAAAATTAAAACTCTTGCAGAAAACCAAAAATCATGAGCACCTCTCCAGTGTCCCAAGACATTCAGAATGAAAGGAAACCCCATATTAAGCCATCAGATATTGGATGAAGCAGAACCTTACTGAAGAGCAGAAATCAGCACCTGCCTGAAATGAAACCCTGCCCTGCTCAGGCCTCCAGCACAGCACCGGTACTCACAGCACCTGCACTTGCAGGCGTTCCAGCACTGCCAGGGCTTCAAATTCTGAGAAAAGGTAGTTGAGGTCTTGATGGTAGTCACCTGCCTCTGGTGGGAAAGGGCAAAACCTTCCCTCAGTGAATATGAAATCAGCAATGCCACCTTTCACCTGGTTTGGTGCTGGTGCCTTAGTGCACAGTCACAACCCAGACAAGAGCTCTGCATCAGCAAAACATGTAAAACCAGAGGCCAGTTGTCAGGACAACTTGTAGCTGTAGTAATTGTGCTAGGATTATTTATAGTTGCAAGAAGAGAAGAATCAGAGATATTACCAGCACCTTGCACTGCCCCAAGTGTTAAATAGGGTTTCACATCAGACAGTGAAAACTCAGTGCCAAATCTCTGCCAACAGGCTAAAACTATTGGTGTGGTGGGGACTCCTAATCCTGTAACTGAAACATGCCTGATTTCAGAGATTTCAGGTGGATGTTGGAGTCATGCCCTACATATCTGATCACGTCTGCAGTCCCAGACAATAAATCTAAATCTGTTTCTTCATCATCTGAACGCAATCTGTTTTGCATGAAAGTCGATCAACACCAGATCAACCACCTGTACACCACACCTTGTTGTCACAGGCAGTCTCAAGCGTCCTTCCACTTAAGGAATTAAGCCAGAAGCTGACTCTGATCTCCTGGGTAAGGCAGCCACCAGAATTCCAGCAAAAGTCCACCCCAGTGGGTGAAGCAAAAGCTGTCACACACCATGGGGAACTGGAACAGCAGGGTAAAACTGAGACACTCCCAGGACAAGCAATGTGCTGTCACAAGTCACAGCAAATCCACCAGGTCAGGTTTCTGTGCAAGTTCAGTCACCTGCACAAGACATCAGAGCAAACCTAAACCCCTAATAAATGACTGGTCTTGCCACATAATCTGAAGTCAGAGTATATCAAGTAAGTCAGTGTCCTACCTAATTCAATTTGCAAACTGACCTAATGACAGAAACATTTGGTTTTACCATTTTTGTTTCCATATTCCTTAACATCTTTTCATACTATGGATCTATCCTTCTCCCAGTTCTTATTTAGGATCATATGCTTCTTATCAGCCAAATGGTGTGTTCTCATATCCAGAATTCAGTAACAAACTAAAGAAAAAAAAAAAAAATCACACACCACACCATCCAGCACCCTGGGAGAAAGAAGCAAAACTGCAGAGCACCAGCAGGCACAACAGCTCTCTGAACAGGAAATATCAGTGTTATTCCAGAGGAAACACTTGCTAAAGGTGAAACAGAATTATGTTAATACACTGTACAGGAGACATTACAGCTATTTTTAGGAGTTCTCTTCTGCTTCTTTGGCTGGCAGACAAAAGCCACAACTCAGAGTTGAAAGTGAAACAAGCATTCCTCATAACTGCACTCCAGTCAGAAGAAATTAAAGGAAACACTGAATACTGGATAGAGTGCTCTTATCCTGAGCAGTTCCAGACTTGCACTTACTTTTTTTATTAAGAAATTCATTATTCACGGACAGAACCCACTACTGAATCATCTGAAAAAACTCTAGGTACCACCCTGAAAAAAACCCAAATTCAGAAACAAAGTGACCTCTAGTGCATCAGACACAGGGACCTTCTCTCTCAGAGATATATTTTGCTTCCCAACTCAAAAAACCCCAGGATATTTAAGTACACCATATACTGGAAACCTGACACAGGCTATTTCGGTAATGCTTTTTTGTGGGCAAACCTGGCATTTGCAAGGAATCTTGCACGTAGACATTATGCACGTACTCTGCTAATGATTCATTTCTGGATGATATTTACCAAAGACAATGGAGCACCATGAAGAGGAATATACATCCAGAAATCTGACTGTAAATGAATCACTCATTTGGGGTTTTTTCAAATGTCAAGATTTTCAAAGCAGTTGGCAGTTCTGAGGGAGACAGGGATGTTCCAGGAATGATATTGAAGCCACCAACTGTTTGCACAAATCAAAGCAGATGAAAAGCAGTCACCAATAATTTTAACACTTCAGCTGATCACGTTTATCCCACTTTCAGTTTCCTGTGCCAAGCACTCCACAAAAAGCACATTTCTCTTTTCTCACAAGCGTAGTTTTCTGTACAAGGTCAGCCCAGATTCAATTAACACCTTTGTCCTTACAGGAAAGGTGGTTTATCGTCACTCTCAGCTTCATGCAACTGGCTAGAACCTGTACAGCTGATCACTGCATCCACCTGGGCCAGCCACAAAGCAATCTTGGGATGAAATGCAGGCAGCTCAGTACCAGGACCTCACTTCAGCTTTTGCACCTTGATTAACCAATCTTCCATACTTCTCCCCAAGGCTGTCAAAAACTTAGCTGTGCCTGTGGGGGAAGAAAGTGCAACCTTTAATTCTTTCAGCCAACAAAAATAAAGCTGGATTTTCTAGGGAGTGCCAAGAGGGATGAACAGCCTATGTGGGAGCTGGCTACACTCAGGATTAAGAATGAGCTATTTAGTAAACACTGAATAGAAGACAAGCTGAAAGAAAATGGACTTAGTTTGAAGCCATCTTCTTGTCTTGGCAGATTTGGCTTTCTCATTGCATAAAAGCATAATATAACTCTTTTTAAAAGAGTTTTGCAGTTACAGTTCCATTCTTTGAAGATGCAGGTGATACAGTAAGCACAGATGTGCCTAGACAAGGTAATAAATCACCTGTTCAATCCACTTACCTGGCACATGCTGATGGTTATTCCCTCTTTGTTGGGGAATATGCTGAAATATAACAATGTTACATAGCCAGTGTTTAAACTTTATTGAAATCCTGGTAAGATCCTGGCCTCCATGACATCTTTTAGGAAAGCTAGCATGTTAAGAACATGATGGTGATGACATTTTTATTTTTATTTTTTAAATTTTTTTAATATTTCAATGATTTTGATGCATAGCTTGGTTTCCTTACTGTGGGGTAGAGCGGGTTAACTTCTTCTCTGGATCAGAGGAGGTGCAGTGAAGCAGTGTTGCAATATCCAGACCAGTAAGAAACACCTTATTCTCACAAAGAAGGTACTCTGGGAAGGCTTTAAAAAATGATCAAGGACAACTGAATAAAAGCAAAGACCTCAAAACAATCCTTATAAATTTCCTATAAGCCCTTTCTTACATCTCCTGTCTAAAGCAGTCTCATACCATTGTCTTCTCTCCATCTCTCACCCTTGTCATCAAAACCTTTGTATTTCTGGCACATGTTGCTTGAGACCTGGTAATTAGATCCTAGAGAATGATGAACACTTCAGGTAACTGAGTGCCATTGCATTACAGGACAAAATTACCATGTTGTCAGTATTGTCTCTTACCTATTCTTTATGATCTCTTTAATTTTTGCTGTTTCTTACGAAATGGGCAGTGTAAAGAGAAGGGATACCTTGTCATTTTCTACTGAAAGGCCATTCATCACATTACAGTGCAAAAATGAATCCAAGCTATTCAAAATAAGCTGCATTGTATGGATAAAGAGAATACCTTTCCCATGGCCCCATTCCCAAAATCTGTATTAAAATCAGCTAAAATTTCTTTTTCTGCACTTCACTGGCTGAAGCAATTTTGGGTCAGATAGCCACACTGTGCTGCCCAGCCCCGTGCTCAGATCATGACAATCTGCTGCTAACTTCTTGCCATGCTCGTGTCTGGCCAATTCTGACTCCATTCCTTCTTCTTTCCTTATAATGAGAAATGTTGATTTCCTTTAGCTGTCTCAGTTCCTTCTGTAGCCTGAAATATAGCATGGTGCATAACATAATGTAGGGGAAAGCACAGGATAATCCTGAGTGAAAAAATAAGATGACAGTGTGAGAAGCAGCTTAGCAAACATGAGTAGCAGTTCCTGATGGCACATGTTCCATTTAGCTTTAGTCTGCAAAAATGAAGTAAAATGATTGAAAAGCCATCAGAGATGAAACAATTCTGAAGTCAGGAATGAGTCAAGGTCTTGCAGAGGCAAAGGTTGAGAAAGTTGCTTGCAAATTACTCAACAATTGTTTGTTATCTTACATGAAAGATAAGGTTATATCAGCAAAGAAAACATTTATTTGCATACTTCATTATCAGGATAATTCAGTATCTAGATAAAGATAACTTAGCATAAGTGATAAGGTATTAAAAAAAGTATTACCTTTGGAGACAGCGTTATCTTGTTAATGATCCTCAAAGTGATGTTTCAATTTATATTTTAAACATTTGCCCTTTCCTTTTATCTTCTTTTCCAAAAATTATCCACATAGTCACAAGCCACCCACTCTCCCTCTGAACATAACATGTGACTTCCCTCTATCATATCTGTACTTTGTGTTCTTTGCACTGTATCACAGTTAAAATTTCAAATATTACTTGCACCTGTGACTGGAAGTCAGGTTTCTTGGAGTTTATGCCTGGAATGCTCTTGATTCCCAGAACATATCTGGGGGTCAGACTGCTGCTTTGGAAAAGGCCAGCACAGATTATGTCAACCAATCCTTTATTACCTGCTGTGTTCCTGACATCCCCAAGTAAAGACTGAAAAAACTTGGTTATTCCCTACCATTCCTCCCACTTACCCTTAAACTGGAATCCCAGTAGACCTCACATGCCCTTTGGTTTATCTCTTCCAGGGAGGGCTCCCGTGGAGGCAATGCCTCCCTACAACTCTGGCTCTGCTTTCAGCCTCTGAAAGAAAAGCAGCAAGCCTGACATGCCCCCAAAAGTTGGACCTTCCTTTGGCTGCAACAGAAAGGTGATGGAACTCAGGTAAGGGAAGTGTGAGGAGTCCATGAGCATAAATAAATCAAAGTGAGCGGCTAGCAAATAAATTATAAACTTACTGGTGGCAATTCTGGTATTTTCTGTAGATTGCTATAATTTACCAGTCACCAGAGCTGTTGGCCAGATAATGCTCAAATGTGTTACTGAGATGAATGCACTGAACTGTGGCATTAGTCAATCATAGCTTCTCATGGGTAGACTCCGGAGCTTCAGCACAAAAGATTTGAGCTACTGTGGTTTTGTTTACACTTGTGATGAACTTAGATGCTCACTGGGACTCAGCTAACCAGGGTAATTCCTGAGCAGATACCACTCGATAATGTCCAACCCACCCAAACCTTACATATATCAACTTCTTGATGTTATGTAGGATTTCATCTGGTACTTTTTCATCATCAAGATCTAAAGCAGAGGGAAAGAAGGTATGAGAGCTGAGGAAAAACTCCTTTAGTAAAATCAAATATATATTCATATATATTCTAAATGTACCACGTTGGCAACACAAATTATAACTTGAGAAAGAAGTGAAAACTGCAAGGTCCTAATCATCCAGGGATTTTTGTTCTCTCACTTAACATAAACACTGGTTGTCAGTTGAGAAAATTTATTACTTCCAGCAAAGATGAAAATCAAATTCAATCACATATGGAAAATTCAGACATTATTAACTCTATAATTGAAATATGTGATTCATGTCTTTTGTTACTGAATGCACCCTGTATATTCCTGCATTTTGTGCTTGCACTTATGCTCTGTTTTATTTAACATATTACAGTGAACTAACACAAAAAGTCCTGCAGCCTAAACCCTGCACTGGTCTGTCCTGCTCAACCTGAGGCCGAGCTTATAGGCAGGGCTCCCTCCCCTGGGGCAAAAAAGATGGATTCAGGCAGATTAATCTCATGTTGCTTGTTGCTGGCCAAATTCCACTTTTTATGTCTTCTGCCACTGCCCTATTGCCTAAACACCCAACCTCTGCTAAAGAACAAAACACTCCTGCCTTCTTGGTGCTGTTAAGCAACGCTTATATACAAAGAAGTGTAAAGCTATTCCCCGCTAAGTCCAGTAAACCAGGAGAGCTTCTTTTCATAACTGAGGATCACAGAGCATTCCTGCCAGCCTGGCATCCTTTGAAAGGATGGTTTTAAGAAGCACTCATTTAGCAACTCTTTTTATTTATTAATCCCCAAATGCCTTTCCCTTAGATTTCTCCATCCACACTCCAACACTACAGCTGCTCCATCAGGCAGCACAGCCACCTACCGTAAGATAAGACCACAGAAGAGATCCAGCTCTGCATTCCCAGTTCTGTCTCTCCCTCACCCTGGGCTCCTTATCCCTTCTTTGCCTACCTTCCAGCACCCATCAAACTGTCAGGTGTCTGAACTTGCTCCAATGATTAGGATAATGCCAAAGCCAATCTGGGGTTTGCAGGCAGCCCTGCAGATGAGGCACACTACTGAGCAAGAAACATGCCCAGGAGTGGGAGAGGTAAGAGCCATCATCTTAACAGGCTACCTGCCATTCTTTCTTGGGGCTAAAGAGACCTGTGGGGACAAAACAACCTCAGCAAAGGCTTCACGGCAGCACCAGGGTGTGAACACATTTGCAGGGAGTGGAAAGGCACTACTTTGGCTCTATGTCAAATGGGGTGCTCAGGAAAGTGATGCAATATAGGATAAATTTATCTTATGTGTTCAGCAAAATTTTCTTTTGCTCAGGGAACAAACACACACCCCCAGAGAAGAGGCAAATCTGGACAGAAAAAGGCAGGACATGGAACCATACTGACCCAGAAGGCCGCTGGGGCTCTGGTTGTTTTTAAGTTCTCAGGGTTATAGAGAGAAACTCTGGCACAGGTCAAGCTTTGGAAACCTCCTCTGGAACAAAACTGCACTCCAGAGAGGGAAAAATAGGCCTGATGTGGGCAAGCACCCTTGAGGTATCCCTTAGCTTGGGGATCTCTGGAGAACAGCACACCAGAACCATTTCAACAGCACTTACTCTGCTAATGAAAGAGAAAGCAAAACCAACCAATTGTAAAAGTCCAGAGCTGAGAAAGCCTGCCACAAGGTGCCTGCTCCCTTATCCTAAACCACGGGCAGCTAAGCCCATGTTTAGTGGTTGTTAGATCTTCAGTGAAGCCTAGAACAAATTACCTTCTTCTGTGGGAGATAAGCACCAGCCACGTGACTGTCCCAAGCTGTCAGGTGCACAGACACCAAGGGATGCTATAAAGAACTTCAGTTTGTGTGTCTCTGCAAGGCCATTTCCCTTCTTATGGATTGCTACAGTCAGCTTTCTGGGGAGTTGGGAATACCCTAGAACACCAGCAATTGCCTGAAGAATGGCAAAAGGTAATGCAGGGAACCCTCCTGCTGTTAAAGGGAAGCTGGAAGGAGGCAGTCAGATGTAGAACCCCACAATGTCCAGCCCAGCCCTCACCAACTGAGTGTGCCCACAGGACTCCTCTCAGCTTCCTTCCATTGGCTTTTGGTCCAGGAACAGGCATTCCAGTTGTGGGCATGGTGCTTAAGTTAGTGGTTAGAACAGGAAATTCACAGTAGTGAATGATCTAGTAATATAATTTAAACCCACATTTGCACTTTACAAGGTTGACCTGGTGGTTTTTTTTGTTTTGTTTTATTTTTTTTTAAATTTTTTTTTTTATTTATTTATTGTGAAAACCACTGTTGCACCTGAAACTCTCTGCATCCTTTTGGAAGAGGCCTCCAATGCTTTGCTACATCCTCCAAAGGGGTGCTTGGTTTCCACCTACAAAATTCATTAAGCACAATTGTTCCTTTCATGCATTTGATTTGTCCAGATTTAATGATATCTATAGCCAGTTATTAATTTTACCACTTTTTCTCCTTGGAGGTATTGTACTAATGAAAAAAAAAAAAATAGTATTTCCATTAGTCTGATAATTCCCATGAATTCTCTTCTGAAGCCTTTTTCCCCCATCAACCTTGAAAAAATGTGTAATTCTTTATAAATGCTTCTGGTACTAAGACTTTCCTTGTACTGTGGGTTCTAATTTAGCCTAATTACATTTCTTCAGCTACAAGTCTGTGGGTGTAGGTATAATCTGGGAGTAACCTTGGCAGGTAGTTTCTTGTTTTGCTGCATAAATGGTTTCTTAGAAATACAAAAATTTGCTAAAAACTTGTGAAAGAAGTTTTCCCTCTGATGGTTCTTTGGCAGTACTTGATATTTCCACTAGAAAGATTAATGGCCTGGTTCTGTAGCTGCTACAGTTTAAGGACAGATGAGACTTTAGAACATGTGGTACACAGCTGGAAAAATATCCCATTAAATTCTTGTCACACAAACCTGTTTCAGTCCCAAAATGAAGGCAGAAGTCACCAACACGATACACATTTGGCAGCTGCTCCAATTTAATGTGCATTGAAATGGGAGAGGTTAGAAACTCAAGTCTGTTCCAGGAACTATTGACTCCTCTCCTGCATGTCAAGGACATCCTTTCCCCTCACAGGGATGTTACAGCTGATAGGCAGCTTAGGAACCCCCAACTACCTTTCTCACCTGGTATTTACCTCAGATGTCTCCTGCTGCTTTCCAGGACCTGAAGAAAGGCTTGTGCAGGAGTTCCTCCCCACACACCCAGCCTAAGCGATCTCCCTGCCATCCTGCCTGGTACCTCCAGGTTTGGGTCTGCCATGGCTCCATCCCTATTCCCTCCCTGCCCTTGCAGTGAGAGAACACTTGCAGCCCCATCCAGGAAGCAGCCATTCCAGTGGCTCCCTGGAGCTCTGAGCACAGGCAGTTTCAGGATTCGCCCCCTCCCTTCCTCCACAGGGCAATTCCCAATATCTCCCCACAGCCACCTTCCCAGGCAAGCAGCCCCACCTTATTTAGCCCCAATCCCCTGAGCCCTCTTGTAACTCCTCCTCCCAAACCAGGACCCTCAGAGGAAAAAGACAAGCAGAAGCATTTTTTTTCCTCCCCTAGTAGCAAAATATATTTTAATTGCTGTAATACAGTAGATTATAAACAGCTCTTGTGCGTGACAGAACACAGTACAGGTTGCATCATGGAAGTGTCAGGCCCAAGGCTGGGCTGTCCCCTCCCACCACCAGGGAAGGGGCACCAGGAGAAGGGATGAGCCAAGGCTGGCTTGGAGGTACCACAGGCAGCCAGTTCATCATCCTGGTGCCACAGAGCACATGGACTCTTGGAATCTGCTGTCCTTCCAGCCCATCTTTGTTCAGAAGCAGGAGCTCCAACACTTCAGTCTCCCTTCAGCAGGTTCAAGCAATCCATTCCATTCCACACTGAAAAATCCACCAGGATTTGCCTTAGCTCGCACCACAGCTGTCACAGGAGATCTCCCAGCTGAGATGCAGGACTGCTTCACTCCTGAAGGCTGGAAGCCAAACACCCCATACAAAGGACATACTAGGCATGAGGATCTGCAGAGGTTTGGTCTTCCCTTTTCTGCATGAAACCCAGGATGCATTTGTTGTATTAATACTGATTTTCGTGAGGTTATTGAGCAAGGAGCTGCAGCTGTACTGGCTGCCATTCTGAAGCTGGAAGCTTCCCACCTCATAACCAAGGGAGTTACCATGGAAGCAAGCTGCACAGTTCTTGTGTTGGAAAGAATCACAGAAAACAGTATATATTATATTGTATTATGAACTTGTAAAGGGCACGTTAGGAACCTTTGCATCCTCATTATTGACCAGAACACTAGACTGCTAAATCTGGCATTCACAGCCTAACAAAACCCAAACGTGGCATCATTTGCTCTAATTAAACAAGCAATGTGCAAAAGACAACATTTCCCCTCCAGCACTCTCAAGAAAAATGAAAACAAGCCCACATTCAAAAGCAATTAGAAAAAACACACAGAACTGAAAGTAACCCAAAATGTTAATGCCCTGACAGCACAGTTGCCAGATACCTTGATCTACAAGGCTGAAAACCACAACTTGTTAAAAACTAAGACTTGTTCCAACAGCTGAACAGCTCTTTCTGGTTGCCTTTTGCTTGTCAGATGCTCAGGCCCTGAGGCTTCAAACTGTGAGGATGCTGACACAGTAAAAGCTGATGTTCCTTTGGGGCATCCAACAGTGCCAGCTGTGAGGGAAACACCCAAACTGGGCACAAAGTGAGCCGCCAGCACCATGAATTTGGTCTCCTTTTGAGAACACCAAGACAATGTCAAGACCTGACACAGGCGAGAAGATGATAAACCAAGTCCCTAACCCATTACACCCTCTCTGAGTGCAGTCACATCTGTAAGTGTTTTGAGCACCAAATGAAAGAGTTGGATGGAATTTCATCCTATATCAAGGAGTTGACAAAACTGTTTGGCCGAAGGGTGGGTTTTTTGTCTGTTTTTTTTTTTTTTTTTCAGTAACAAAGCTTAGTCGTTCCAGAACTTCTTTTCTCCCACAAAATGCATGGTCAAAGACTTAGGATTACTCAAGCTGAATGAGGATAGAGTAATCCATTTAATTCTCAGGATTTTATATACTAATACTGCCAAGTTTGAGTATATACATGAACCCCTTCCTCTGAAATTACCTCAATTGTTTCAACAAGCAGTTTCTAGCAGGAGATCTTTTCAGAGGAGAGCCACACACACAAACACTGCATTTGGCAAATTTACCCTGACACAATGTCCTTTCTCAAGAGTGGGATTTCTCCTTGCAGAAGACTGAACATCTGGAAGAGTCTAAGTATTACTCATCTTTCATGAAATTACTTCTGACTCAGGTTAGTGAGAACAGCTCAAGAGAGTGTCTGAAGTGGTTTGGGAGACAAGTCCATCAGCTGTCCCAATACTGCTGGTACCAAATACCCAGAGCTGTAGGTCAGTATGGAAACACTGTTACCAAAAAGTGCCAATAAAGAACATTTGAGTATTTCTGAAATATCTGTCACCACAGTTAAGGTATCTCCATCAGGTGACCCTCTTCACCAAAGTCAAGGCACCTCCATCAATTGACCCTCTCTAATAATGGGAGCTGCAGTTCCAGTAAAACTGAAGCAATCCTTACCCAGATCCTACAGAAGTTCCCTTTTGTGCTTAGCACCCAACAGAACAAGGAAACTGAAGGGACTCTGCCAAGTTAATAGTTATGGAAACACCAAATTCACATAATGCCCTTGCCTTATTGGTGTGTGTGGGAGGATGTCCTACCCCTTCACAAAGAGGACAATACCCAAAAGCTGATCACCTGAAGTGCCCTGCAGTGTCACAGCAGACAACAAAGCAACACAGGGTCAGCCCTCATTCCCCAACAGCATTAGAAGCTGCTGCAACACATGTGGGCAAGTGGCACCGAGGTGCTGAGCTGCACATGGCCAAAGGGGATTGTGCCATGTTCCTGTAATGCTGATCCCATTTTACTACAGTTGGGTTGTAGTATTTCAAGTCTTAGTAAAGAAACCCTTAACAATCTGCATACCTTAAAGCACCTGCCAAATTAAAGTAAAAGCTCTTTTACAAGTTAATCATGTTAAAATTGATTATCTAGAGTGGAAGAAACAAAGAGCAAGAAAAACAATTCGAGTCACAAGGGCCTTCAGAGAACAAAAATGCTGCAAGATAGTCAGGAACTAAAGGAATACAGAGAAAACAAATTTTCAGTGTAAAAAGTCATATAAGGACTGCACACACCATGCCCTGCTTCTGAACCTGACTGCAGCACAGCCACAAGCACACTGACAATCCCTTCTCCCTCTGCCCATTTTGTATCTGTTGGCAGACAACACATATGGAACACAGTTCAGAGCCACCCAGGAATACTTTGGCTATCTTCAGAGCAAGGAGGCAAACACCCTGCTGTCCTGCCACTTGCCTGTGTCACAGTGGCAGGCAGGACCACAAAGACAGAAGTTTCGTAGACATCCTGTTACCAAGAGGGAGAAAAAAAACCTGCAAAGGAATGGCTAAGGAAGGTGGACGGATGCCAACAATGAGCTACCAGCCAATCTGAGTAGCTTGCCTCTTGTCCAGAAAAGCAGCAGCTTAGGGGGATCCCTGGATAAACAGGATTCCTGTAGACTCCACCTTCAGCAAAATGCTTTACTGGCATGGAAATGGCTCAAAGTGGGGCAGCATGTAATAGATGCTCCCCGTGAAGTCTGTTGCAATCCAGGTCAACTGGTTTGCTCCAGCAATGTTTAAAAAAATTACAGTTTCTCCCCAATAATCAGGAGGCACAACTTCCCTTAGAAAATGTCTGTAGTGAGTTAGATCATTGGTCCAAATACTTGGAGGACAACTCTGTTTTTCTGTGGTGGCACGGCCAGAGGACACCATTTTCACATCTTCGTATGACACGACCATGAGCGTGGCTTTAAATAGTCCATGAACGTGGGCTGCAAAACATGGAGAGGCAGGGAGTTAGTCACAGGCCAGCAGCACCAGATGTGGTGTGAGCTGCTGAAGTCCAACTTCCTTAGCAGGAAAGATCAAACCACATTTCTACACTCTGCAACCTTGTTCTTACGCTCACTAAACAGTGCCTGGAAGTGTAGCTACAGCAACAAGTCCTCACAGGCATCAGGTAAATGCTGTGCCGAGTAGCATGTTGTATCAAGAAGCTAAGTCATTTACAATGGCAAACTCTTAATTGAGGAGAATCAAACTTAAAACAGAGGTTGCCTGAGGACACCTTTGGTTAAAAATTGAAATCAGCTACTCCAGTGGGAGGTTTTATGTAGAGCAGAATCTGGTACCCAAGAAAGTGAGTTACAAGTCAAAAAACACACCAACAAACCCCCAAACTGACCATTTACAGGCAACCATTTCCTACCACCACCCCCTCGACCCTAGGAGAGGCACAACAGATGCAGTTTTTGTGGGCCTCCTCACCTTCATTCCCACAGCCTCAATGAGGTCTAGCATATGGTTTAATATCCTCAGAAAGGTGGGAAAACCACCCTCAGTTTCAAGTATTGAAATACCACCAGCATAGGAAGAGCACTACTGAAAGAACTTGTGCTGGGCAGTGTGTATGCTGAGCAGCTCCTGAAGAACCACACAGCACACTGCCAGACAGGCTTGTGCCATTTGACTTGTGCCATGTCCAGGACCAGCCCCTCAGTTATCCCACAGGAAAGGTGGGTCACTCACATTTTCTGTGGGGCAGTACTGGCGGGCGTACCACTCCTGGCTGTAGAGGCAGATGATGACACCTTGGCCCAGGAAGAGGGAAGTCCACATGATCACGTTCCAGATGGGCCCTTTCCGACGGTCATTGAGGGTGAAGTTGAACACCACTGGAAAGAGGTGAAATGAGATGCGTTGTTCAGAGACCAACTCACAGTTCAAGACTCAAAGATCAACAGATTTCATTGGATCTTCCCCTCCCTTCACTTCAAGTCTGGAGCAACAAGGTTGCTCCATGAGGTGAGCATAGTGCAAGAAAACCTGATTATGCTTGGCAATAGAGCAAATGAGTCGGTTCTGACATTTACTTCCACCAAGTTCACCAACAAGCTGGTCCAGCTTGTGCCTCTGGGAATCATTATTTGTGCTACACTGGTGACAAGACATGGCAGAGGTGGCCTAGAAATTATTAGAGTCTTTCAACTCAAACCCAAAAATGAAATGCAAGAGCTCTAACTTCTAAATTGGCTGTTCCTCAGTATTGTAGCAGAGTGACACTTGTCTTACACTATGACTTTGAAGGGCAAGATCTACAACCTCCTGATACACAGCAATTCAACTACAGCTCAAAGAGGAAGCAGGACTACTAAGCTATATGCAGTGACAGGAACAGCAGTGTATCATATAGGGCTCTCTTCCTCTTCACCAATACCTTGTTCATCTAAGTTCCAAGCTTCAAAATCTTCTATGTGCATATACATGTATATCTAGTGAGCTGCAAAAATCCTTTCACAAAGCTTGGACACTCACTTGCAATGCTTGGACAAGAAATAGTCCTGTGTGTAAGTGTCTAAAGAACAACTGAATCATCAGAAGGGTTTAAAAAAGACCCAAACCACAAACCCCACAGCCCACTCCCATACTCTCTTCCTTAGCATTTACCTCCAAAGCATGTAAACAGGCAAAAGAGAACTGGATAGAAGAAGCCAAAGCAGATGCTCAGGACATACTCATGCACAGCAGCTGATATGGTGAAGACAGACAGCATAGCTGCTACTCTGAACTTCTTACCAAAAAACTGGAAGAGAAGAATACAAAGTATTAGGAGTTGCTCTGATGTGATTATTTGTTTGTTGCAACATTTTTTTTTTCTTCTGAGCTAAGAAGGACTCCCTTCAGCCAAGAGGCACACATGAAATGCTCAGTGCTTTACAGTGTGCCTGGGGTTTGGGTGTTTTTCTTCAGGTGTATTTTTGGGCCCCTGCATAGGTGCTCAGGTTGAGCCACTCATGAAGTATCTACCATTGCTCATCGAAACTGCAACAAGAGTTCCAGCTGCTGAATCAATCCCTGCATTTCTACATCTCAGACCCACATTTTGCACACATTAAGGATTGGAAACAAGCAATGCATCTCTCTCTATAAGGCACAGTGAATACCCACAACAGCCAAGGTGAGACATTTTTGTGCTGCTAAATGGACAGGGATGCTGTTGACAAAGGCACTGTTTTGCCCTGTAGTTTAATTAACAAAAGAACACATCTGCTTGTTACTCACCCAAAGGAAATCCCTGTAGGCATAGTAATAGAGCCAGTCATGTACCACCACGTTCCAGGTTCGGTAGTAGTTTGCATAGGATGTGGAATTCCACCAGTCCTGAAACCACAGTTGAAAGACTATAAATCTAATCAAGTATAAATCATTCTACAGGGCTTTTCTGGGGATATCAAGTTGAAAAATATTGAATAGAATAATACCAGGCTTATATAAAAATTTGGCCATGAAGTAATGCTTTCAGTTACACTTTCAACATTCTACTTGGTCTGTTCAAGTTAAGTTTTATCCCAAACTGCAGGAGGCTGATAAAAGAGCACTAATGGAGCTGTTGGGTAGGTCTGATGGCTGGTTTGTGCACCTTAAAGCACCTCAGATTGCCAAGCAGAAACAAAATCTCTTCTACAGCGCAGCAACAGACTTAATGCTTAACAGCACAAAACAAGCAAAATCCCAGGAATGCTTTGTTTGGTAAAACAATCTTCAGTTTTCCTCTTTCCTTTTCACTAGGACAATGACTTTCAGAAGCTTTATAAGCCATAACTCCTGGTTCTTACCTTGTAGAACATCCTGTCTGCAAAGCGCAGCATCTCAGCAAATGCATTGAGCCAGCAGTGCAGGAAGGCAAAGAAGGCCAGGAAGAGAATCAGTACACCTGGAAACAAGGAAGATGCAGACTGGGAGTGTAGTGTTTTCTTTCAGCTATAAGCAAGAGCATGTAACACAGTCAAGGCTGTTCTTAGAGGCACTGACACAGATGAAACTTACTGTTTGGTACAGGTGGACAAAAGTATTTCAGTTCTCACCACCAGGTCATGTTTAACCCAGAGAGCAACAGCAAAGTTGCCACAACAAAGAGCCCACAACTTCACTTTGGAGACAGTTAAATTCAAAGCCCAGCTTTTATTTTGTCCTGATTCTGAAGTTTAACACCAATGCTGGAATCTACCCACCAGACCTCCTTTGCTGATCTCTGCATGTCATGGATACATCTCATGTGAAGTACTTGTCCCTTCCACCTTTCACAAAAACAAGTCGCTCACGGATCAAGGCCTTACCTGGCAGAATGGAGTTGAAGATGCACAGGACCAGCCCTCGAAGGTTGAAGGTTTCTTGGCTACTGTTGTGAAACTGAGGAATGCAGAGTCTCACAAAGATGTAGTAGGCATAGAAAAGTGAACCAAGCACCTGGAATAAAAATACCCAGAAGTCTGACTTCGTAAGAGAAATGCACAATTAACACATCACCACTTGCCAGCTCCAGAGAGAACAGCAGCTGCCAACACAAGCCAAAATAATTTATTTTAGATTGCTGCCAATAAACCTCCCTAAGGAACCGGGCACAAAGTAAGCCACAGCAATCCCTGTAGTTCACTGACAGCCAGGAGCAAAATAAACTTGTCTTTTCTACTACAGCAGCTGTCAGTCCCTCCCAGTCTTATCAACTCAAGTTATGACAAAGTGCAGAAAGTACCCTGTGATCGAGGTCCAAGACAGGGGCAGAAATAACTGGAAAATACTCACTGTAGTTAAATCTAATATTAAATCTTACTTTTCTTTTATCCCAAAGGATATGTTTATACACCAAACCATCTCAGGCTTTCTCTGGCATATGCTAGATGCTGAGGTCAAAATGCAAGTCATTGTTTAACTACTCTGCTGTAAGGCAGGTGTGTGCTCCACCACCCTCTTCTGTCCAAGAGCAAAGCAGCCAAAGACCTATTCATGCTGCTTTTTTACACTGTTTTGCTTTTTAAGCCATGAACACATTGTGTGACAGGAAAGGGTTCAATCACACAAATCCACTGCTTGAAAACACATCCACAGGAAGCCTTTGAAGCTCATGGTCACAAGTGTGAAGAACCAGTCAACCTTAAGCTCAAATAAGTACTGAAGATTTGGACTCCAAGTTTCATTATTACAAAATTGCCCTGAATATTTGCAGGGAGGCAACTATGCCAGGGCACTAGAATCGGGGTAAAGAAGGAAGGCCAGTGTGACAGTAGTGCTGCACATACACACAGCTTTTTCACCTGGAATGGAGTTTAAAGGCTTATTTAGAAAAGAAATTAAAAATCTTGCTTTTCTTTGACGCAACTATTAGTGCATCAACATCACAGTTTCTTTTTTAGTCACTAAAATGAAGTATTTTCTGGTAAGCCCACACCAAGTAAAGAGTGATTTAATGCCAAAGGGAATGCTGTTGAGGCACACAGCTTAGATGATCTCCAAGAGTGCACTCTGCAGAAAGCTGCACTACTCACCTGTGCAAACTTGGTAGCTACGTAGCCCCACCTTATCGTGGGATTCCTAGGGAAAAAAACACACACAGGATATCATAGCTAAAGAGGACCTCAAAGCAGCAAACCCCTCCAATTACTGACCTGTTCTCTGAAAAAACCTGGGGTTTGAATTCCACAATTCTTAGTCTCCTGACATCCAAATTGCTGGTTCCTTGCTTTTAACTACAGGAATTCCATAAATGGAAAAGTATCTGGAGGACAGCAGTGTACAGGAGGTGGGGATCTGCCCAACAGGCATGTACAGGACTGCTGTCTTCACACTGCCAAAGTGCAACACAGCAATGTACAGAAGAGTTTGGGAGTTCCCCCTTTTAAAATCTTCAGCCTCTCCCCTCAATCTCCAGACAGGGCTGCTTATTAGCACCACATAAAACACACAAGCCTATTGCAGGAACTGTCCATCACTGGATAATCTGTAGCAAGTCCTTATTGGTTTCACTTCAAGTGCATTTCCCAAGGAAATGAGAGCAGAACTGTAAAGTCAAAATACTAGAGCATTAGAGTGAGTTTCCATAAGCAAGTCTGCCCTTGGCAGGTTACTGCCTTAACCACATCTTTATGAGAGCTCTCACTCATTAACTGATCTCATCCAGGGATGCTTAATGTTGGCTTCAGTTTTCAGACTAGTTGAAACGTTCTATTGTTGCTCACATTACCTGGGATAGTTGTCTCTGTAGATGAGGGTGGGAGCAAAGAGGAAGTACAGGTACTGAGAGATTTTGGGAATAGGTACTGTGCCTGGGAAGAGGGGGAAATAAAAACAGAACACGCTGCAATCTTTTTGCTTACTGACAGTTCAGTTTCCCCAGTACCCTTTCACAACACACAGAACCCTTATCACCTCAGAAACCTCAGTCTGGAACTGAAGGGATGGGATTCACAGAGAATGAAACAGACCTTTGAGATGGAGTCTCCCCACCACTAAGCCCAATTAACAAGCAGGGTGGGTAACTAACTAACTAGCTGCTAACACCTTAGTATCACTTTTCCTTTTCCTCCTAGGGGAGGTGAAGCTGTAAGGCCTGTATCAACATGTGGGTTCAGTTCAGCTCTGGCATGTCTTGCTCAAAGAGCTTCTGTTATAGAGCTGCTGTCACTTCAGCTGGAGCAGTGAACTGGAGGTGGGCAGGAAACCTCCAAACACTTTTTGCTCCAAAAAGCAGAAATAGGGAGTCCTACAGAACAAAGATTTAAGATCTGGAGATGACAGACCTGAACAACAGTCAGGCTCATTGCCTAACACCAGGTTCAGGCAGAAATTATGATGCAGAGCCCTTCAACCTCCCCATCCCACGTCATCTAGTCAAATCCCACCTCTCCAGCTCATGAGGGCAGCTCAGAGCAATGGAGGGAAAACCAGAGCTGACCTAGAAAATGAAGCAGGGCAAGCTACTCACTGGACTTGTCCTTCACAGAGGACAGGACTCTGGGTACATTCTCCCGGATGAAGGAATGAGCCTTCATAACAAGGCGAACCTGTAAGGCCAAGAGATCAGCAGCTTAATCCTCTCCCTTTTCAATAAAGACCGCATCAAACACTACAGAAACACCTTCAACACCTTGATTTCTCTCCATTTTAGCCCTTTTACAAGGAAAGGGCTGCTTCCTCCACCCACAAGCCTGTTTAGCTGATGTGAATCTTGCAGTAACAATCATAGCTCAAGAGATCTCATTTACACCACATACAAGGACCCTGAATAACTCCAGCAAGTCACTAACCAGTTAATTTTAACTTAAAATTGAAGGGAAAAGATCTATTTCAGTAGGCCCAGACGTTCAAAGTCTTAAAAATTACTCCTTGAAGTCAGATATGCTGTACAGCAACTACCACTACCTGGGGATAGGATGGTCCCACACAAACAGTGCACAGCTGCAGAGCAGGGGCTTTTTATTTTGTTTTAACATTGATAAGCCAAAAGGAGGGCTGGTGGAAGGTTCCTTCTTAAAGCTACACTCATCTCTAACCATTCTTGTTTTAACCTAATGGTCTGACCAGACTCCACTCTTGCACACTCCCTCTGCTTCCCCAGCAAAAAACAAACAAAACAACAACAACAACAAAAAACAACAACAACAAAAACCCAAACAAGAAAAAAAAAACAAAACAAAAACAAAAACCCAAAAAAACAACCAAAAACACCAAAAAAACCCCCACTTTTATTAAAGTTCTGACTGCAGAGCAAAGAAACTTGTTTCCTGGGAACAGAAGTGAAAACAGGAACCACTTGATGACTATGTTCTTGCTTTTTTTTGGTTTTGTTTTTTTGAAGAGGAATGTTACAGCTTCCTTGTGAACTATGGCACAACAACATGTTCTTAAAATTTGTTTTAAGTATAAATGCTTAAGTGTCCACAAAACAACTAGAAATAAAGAGAATTTCAGCCTTGAAGTAAAAACTACGGTAAAATCTTAAATAAGGGCAAAAACCCACAAGGGTTTCCAGGTCAAAAATGAAGTGTACTATCTACTCCTTTCTCAAGTCACGCACTCGAACCACAGCCTTGGCTTCATTTAATAAATAAAAGTAACACTCAACTCCTTTAGCAAAAAGGACCCTATTCATTTTGAAAACAAAATTCAGTATATCCAAAGATACAGGGTAGGGACTTACCTGCTCCAGTATTACAATAAAACAGGAAGCTGAAGGCAGGGCATAGGATACAGCCACATAGGTTGGTCCAAACCCAAGCCCAGCGACTTGAAAGAGCGTGAACAACATCCCGTAGAAGAAAGAGCGGATTGCACGATGGGAGGAACTGCTGTAGCCTTGGGCCCACCAGACAAAAAGGTTGTATGGAATGACAACTGTGGCACTGAACATGCACAGCCAAGTGAAGAAGACAACTGGAAACTTCCCAAAAACAAAGACCAGAAGATCAAATCCTAGGACCAGCCTAGAAGGCACAAGGAAAGAGACAATATTCAGTGCCCACTGTTTGATTAGAAATACTTCTATTCCACTAAGTGGCTACAAAACACAAAGTTTCCAGATCATAACTGTTTTGACATTTGGGATAGAAGCGACCATGGCAATTTCAGCTCAGAAATAGCAGCTTCAAGTGATCACTCTCAAGTGCACCAGACAGTAAGAGAAGGACTCATGCCACCAGTGCACAGTTTACCTTCAAATCCCACAGGGCTTAAGAACATCTTTAAGATCAGCATGTGCTTTAAGAGTATACTCTGGCTCATCCCTGCTCAGAACAAGCATGTGACTGAAGGATCCTGTGCAGAACTAGGGTCCAAAAGAGCTTTTGGGGAACACTCCCAGGACATTACCACTGAGAATCACTTCTTCCCAGAAGTGGAACACCTCAAGAGGCTTTTTCCCCATCTCTATTGGCATGGGGTATTTTCACATCCACAACTCAAACATAGCTTAATTCTATTTTGTGAGATCATTGTGGCATTCCACATGGATTCAATTTAGAAGTTATCCAAGAGACTCAGGGTCATTAAATGGTCAGTCCAAATGTGTCCAGTTGGTAGGCACCAGGTACCTCAGTCCATTAATCATGCTTAAAACAAAGACATAATAAAAGGATGTTCAACTTGACTGGCTATCAGTCAACTTGAGCTTGCTCGTACAATAAACAGCTCCTCTAAACTAAGATCAGAGGAGATGATAGCACAGAGTGCACCAACAAAAAGTATTTGATCTTGCATGGAAGCTCAATTGCAAACTGAATCCAAATGATCAGATGTAGCTACAATCACAGGAACTATTTTTTACATTATGTTTTTCAAAGTCATCAGGGATTTCAGATATAAATGCTGGTTGATTTTAGAGGTAAATACCAACTCTCCCCCAACATCCATAGCTAGACTCAGCTAAACAACATTCAATAGCACATGAAACCGTTCTCATATCCAGACAAGGGAGTTAGTGATGGTAATCAAGATACAGCTCTAGTTTTGTACACTGAAGAGCAGATAATCAGCAAGATAAACATGTAATCCTACTTGTAGACATGAGATGCAGCTTGCCAAAACACTACTTAAGCACAAGCAAGTGTGAGGAAAGCATTCTTTCACAATCTCGTTCACAACTGGCTACCTACAAAGCACTATCTTAGCAGAGACTGTGCCAACATCCTTAAGATTTTTTCCCCCCCAGGAAAAAAAAATAGTTCTACTTTTATTTAAGCACAAGTACAGTGTTTCAGAGCTGTCTTTTTTAAACAGAGGAAGGACTACTGAAGTATCTGAAGTTCTGCTAAACAGAGTCCTTCTTCAAGCAACACAAGCAGCCGAAAGCTACTGCTTCATGAAAGACACTCAACAAAACAGGAATTCCAACATATATTCTACCTATGTCAAGGTGAAACACCCTCCTCTAACAACATCCCAAGNCCCCCCCCCCCCCTTCCTGCACCATTCTGCAGTTTCATGTACCTCTGGAAGCATTTCCCAGCCCTTGTCTCCGTCTTTACAAAGCATTCTTACCTTCCCTCATCAATGAAGTCTACTAGAAGTGTACTGAGGATGAAGACGATGAGAAGAGCAATGAACATGTGGTAGATTGTCCTGATGTGACTCACTTCAAACAGCTCACTAAGGGAGAGACAAAAATTAAGGAACAAATTGGGTGCCAGTCGTTGGTTTCTCCTCAGACAAAGGATAATTAGCCATTATCCCAGTGGTACTAAGAGCACTGTAATTAAGGTTTACATTTGGGGAAGCCTGCAAACTGTAATACAGATGTTGCAGAAAGAAAGCAGAGAAGCTTGAACAGATTAGTCCACATGGGTTTGAACATAAGACTGTGGGTGGTGGTGAGGAGACTGCCCCAAAGCAAAGGCTCATTAATTTGCTATCAAGGGCATTTTCAGCCAATTTGATTGAAAATGTGAAGTTACTCACTCCAAGAGGGACCTCCTGGCAGTAAAGACCTTCCCATGTTCTGGAGGGGCCCTTGAGTTCCTGCAAACAAAGAGAAGATTTGAGACAANTTCATCTCGAAGAAAAAAAAGAAGAGATGAGAAAAAAAAAAAAAAAAAAAAAAAAAAAGGAAATAAAAGCTTCCAGGAAACATTACCTTGTTATAGGAACAGTTAAAACTGGCTTACCTGGCTTTGTGCAGTTCCTTCTCTGCACAGGAAGCTGGGAACAGCGAGGCTGGAGAGGAGGAATCCAGGAGCGCTGATTTTGCCACCAAACTGTTCACAAACTCTGTGAAGTGACTGTCCACCTCCTTCATGAAAGCTGGCTTCAGTTGCTGATAGTGAAAACAGAGCATGACATTCTTTAACTTGCTGGATACATTCATGAAGTATTTGTATTTCTGCTTATCCCAGAGCAGTCAGAGCAAGGCACCAAGGAAACATCCCTGCACCATCTGCCAACAGTTGGAACCTCATTGGGAAAGTTCAGGGGCTCATCCTGGCCTGTTCACACACCTCAGGACTTGGACTAACATTTATGTTCTCTATCAGATGCAACACAGAGGAGCAAAGTAAACATACTGATCTTCACATACATCTCTGCAGTGGCAGGTGTTTCTCATATTTTATAGTGCCAAGAAAGTTGAGCTCAATATGTGTGACCCAGAAAACATTTCTCAGTTTTAACCAGAGGTACATCCTTCATGTACAAAACTGGGAAGCAACAAGCTCAAGAATTCCTGGGATTAATTCAATTCAAGCTCCTACACTACCTTTTCTTCACACAGCTTTATACAAGTTGTCTTCTCCATTAAAAGCAAATTATCGGTTGCACCATTTTTAGCCTATTCATATCTTTCCTCTCCCATTTTAACAGACAAAGGCAACTTTTGAAGTTTCTGGCTCACTAGAGACCTTGGCTTCTCTGGGTGCATGAAAAAGCTTGGATGAACATCTCCCTCTCTACTGTCTTTTTTGCCAAAATGCACTGATTTTTTTTTTTTTTTCCCAAAAAAAGGAGCCAATCAGCAGTGGTTAAAGCACAGGCCACCCCGGTCAAAGCCTGCTTGCTTCACCTTAGCCCTCCAAATAATAAGTTATACAGATAGGGGCTCTAATTCCTCTTCAAAAGGCAGGTTGTAAGACACCAAGATGTTTTCATATCCCTTTTGTCCTGCCTGAAAACTAACATGTGCAATTAAATCTGCATTTTCCTGTCTGCAATAGAGTTGGATCTGCTATTCAGTCTCATAACATGAACTGTCAGTGACCTGATCTGCCACACCTTAGGCAGTTTTTTTTAAAACTTGAAGCATTTAGGAGAAACTTGATGATCAAATGTTCAAACTTACTTATTTCTGCAGAAAATGCTACACTGAGCTCTGGATTGCTTTCTGTTGTGGTGCAAATGCTCTTAATATATGCAGAGAGAACCCAGAGATTTGCAAAGTGGTTTAAAAGTTATGACTAGAAAAAACCCAGCAAAACTAACTCCTTCAAGAAAAGCAAAGGCAGCAAGCATTCACTGTATTTCAGTGAGATATCTGGGAATCCAAAGATCCCTGGCCCTTCAGAAGACTGAATGTCAAGATCTCAGACACCAACTATGAAGAGCCTGGTGATGAAGCCAGGCTGAGAGCCAAGCCCTGAGCTCCTGAGCACTGCCAACCACCCATCACCTTCAGCACAGCCAAGTTTCAAGAAATCATTTCAAACATAATGGCAGATTGTGTTTGGTTTTCTTTATGCAATTGCCTACCAGCCACATTTATCTGACTTTTGCCTGGGATTCTTCCAGTTGGCCTCCAAGTTCAAGGTCCAAGTCTTCCTACGTGATAATTACATATGATTTCACTCAGTTTTCCCACTGATCAGCTGCTTAACAAACATATATTTGCCTGACCACCTTCAGAATTCCCAACTCCTATCTACTTTCTAATAAGATGGAAAAGTAAAGTTTCTGGAAAAGAGAGGGCTCCAGGAAGACCTCATGGGAACCTTCCAGGATCTCAAAGGGCCTACAAGGAAGCCAGAGAGAGATTATTCGTCAGGAACTATAGCCAGAGGACAAGGGGGAATGGATACAAATTGAAAGAAAGGAAACTTAGGTTAGATATTAGGAAGAAATTCTTCCCTGTGAGGGTGGTGAGACAGTGGCACAGAGAAGCTGTGGCTGCCCCATCCCTGGAGGTGTTCAAGGTCAGGTTGGATGAAACTCTGAGCAGCTTGGTCTAATGGAAGGTATCCCTGCCCATGGCAGGGGGGCTGAAATAAGATGATGTTTAAGGTCCTTTCCAACTCAAACCATTCTATGATTCTCTGAAATACATGAACAGATTATGTTTTCTTACAAAATGCTCCTATCTAATGCAACAACAGCCCAGAATGCAAGTTTAAACTCTGGCAGAAAATACAAGAATCTGAAGTCAGAACACATAAAATCAGAAGACCCTGAAGTCAAGATGGATCAGAACATTCCTCCTGTTCCATAGCATCCAGATCCAGAGAGCTCTCCTGAAAGAAAATCTGCAGTAAGAGAAGCAGCAGATTAATATTTAACTTCAAAAACATTTTCCCCCTATTTGGCAGCTTCTAGTATAGAATAAATAAGCTTCACCAGTGCTTAACAAAACAGAAGCTCTTAGGATCTGACTACTCTCAGATGTTGCTTTTCTAAGAGGCAAGGGATTGTCTTTGCAAGAGATACGAAGCTGTTCCTTTAAAAACAGGAGGAAAAAACCCAAACATGTATTGAGTACTTGGGAATATAACCTGTAACAGAAGATACTGGTGCTCTCTGGTACAGCCTAATTATACAGTGTGCACGCACATGTCCCTACCAAAAAAGTCAAAGATAAATTCCTGCTCCCCTTGGGGTGCTCAAATTTCCATGCCAAACAAAGCCCTATTCATTCCCAACAAAACAGTTATTTTGGTTTGTTTCCAAAGTCTCCCGTTTTTTTTAATTAGATCTCTTCTTGGTGAGAGTTTAACAAGGTATCTCCTTGAAGTACCTCTTCCTTTTAGCTGGCACTTTGCTGAGGCTGCCTCCTGCAGGGCTGATTCCAGCACATGTTTGGATTGGGACAGCAGTGCATGAAATTAAATAAAATATAACCAGAGTACAGACTCTACAGTAACTGTAATTACAAACCAACAGGCACAAAAAGAATGCTATGCCATAAAAAGCAGAAGCTGGCCAATAATCAATGAGAAGCCAGAGGAAGTTGGGGGAAATAACCTTGTAGCTTGAAGTTGCAACAGTTCCCCAGCATTTTACTCATCCAAACAGATTTAGTAATTTTGGTCACTGAAACGTGACAACAGCCAGCCTGACCAAGTGACAGAACACATCATTCTCAACTCAGTGTAGGATGAGCAAAGGACTTCCTGATTGGACTGAAGATGCCTGAAGGCCTCCTATTCACGAGTTCCAGCTGCTTCAAATCCCATTTAAATCTGTGGAATTGTCAGTGACCAGGCTTTTCGCAAGCCAAGCATCTGCCTAGACCTCAGATACCTATCACAGAAAAGATCAGCTGCAACCCAAGCCCTTGTCCAGTGGTTCACACAACAAAAGGGCCCACCACCCCAGGTGTTCTCAGATATTTTGCAGTAACAAGGTTTTTGCCTCAACCTTTACCTGTTATTGTAGTATCTTTGAGGCACCTTATACGACTCTGGAAGCTGCCTAACTCAGGGCTTAAAACCTGAAGTCCCAGTTTTTTCGGAGAAACTCCAGCAATTAAAATGCCACTGACCCGCTGTTCTTTTAGGATTCTCTTTGTGAATAAGAAATCACTTCATCTGCAAACTAGTGTGTCTCAAAGCGGGTAGCCAGGCCAAAAAAAAAAGAAGTGGAGAGAGAGGGAGAATAAATAAATAAGGAACACTCCAGAAGAAAGAAATCCAAGATCAAGCTGTCCCCTTGAACCAACCAAGCGCTCCCTGGAACTTTCAAACTTTCATGTGCTTAACAGTGAAAGCTTTCTCCTGCAAACATTCATTGCCAACACAGTGATTAACAGTGGTTGTTTTGTCTGCGGAGAGAAGTACAAGGCTTGATCTCCCATGTCCTCAGTAAGGATAAACTGGAGAACACAACATAGAAAATAAAATTCCGAGCTGACTATCCCTCTAATGGGCTGAATTTTAGGGGTTTCAGTACAAGAAGCAGTACACCCTTGGAAGAAGAAAACATCTCAAAGGTGCATGGTATTTTTCTAAGTATCCACGCCCCACTATTCACATAAAGCAGGCACAATTAGATCACTTCATTTTTACCAAGGATTCTCTGCAATACAGTGATGCAAGAGTGCAGGACGATTCGCCCTGAAGAACACGAGGGCCACAAAACAATGGTTACCAAGGAGGGTGCAGCTCATTGTTGCTCAACTTACTTAATTTGGGCATAAATCACCTTAATATAATCTAAGACAATGGCAGCTCAGATTGACGCAGATGATGTCAGAAACACCCCGTGCTATTTTCTTTGAGGATATTGTTGCCTGAGAAAGAGGACGACCAAGGCACAGGAAGACCATCTCCACAGCCAGGGCCACAGAAGCTGTGGGATGCAAGCCTCGTGCCACCCTCTAGTCAATGAACAGCAGGACACAGAGCATTTTAAATATGCAAGCAGGCTGGCTAATAATCAGACTGCCAAAAGTTAGTGGTAAGGGAATTTCCATTTTATTTACAGGTCTCAAAGTTCATTCTTATCTCTGGACTTCAACCTAATGGGGTCACTGAAGACAGAACCACACCTGATAAACACCACCCATCTAGTGCCAAGTAGGAGAGAGGGAAACAGGGCTGTGGAAAAGTCACTGCACTCAAAGTAGGACTGAACAAGGATATTTGTGTTCCAGGGTTAGTGACTGCCCCAAAGACATTCGGGGTCAGTTACCCTGCTCCATCCCATAAGCAAGTGTTATATTTACCTCAGCTTCTGCTATTAGCTGCATTTTCCTTGTTATCATGTGGTCGACATCCACACGGCCTGAGGAAGGAAAGGAAATATTTAACATTTGCAGTTTTAGTTGCACATCTGAAAACACAGAAAGCACAACATAGGGTAGCTCAGGCACCACTTTTTGAACAGCATTCCTGACTTCCCACTTAGGTCCCACTAAGCTCAAATCAAAGCTGCAGGAAGTTCATAAGCTATGCCCAAGTGTTTTAGGATCACAGTACTATAAGGCAGTCAACAGCTGATAACATGCTGGATATTTGAAAGCTTTATTTTCCATCAGCAACTCTGCAAATCTTCTCAAGGTCCCTAAGCATATTCAGCCTTGAAGCAGCAATCAGAGCAACCCTTCGAAGGTCACATCCAAGTGTGCTGATCTTTTATCAGAGCTTTATCTTACACCAGACATAAGGTTAGTTTGTCTGGAGGTCTCTGTTGCCAACAGACAAGGCAGTCAAGTCACGGCTGAAGGCCAGGTGGAAGGTTATCCTGCATTCAACCCTGGATATTCTCACTCCTTTCATCCCCCAGGAGGAGTGTTAGATACTGGTGTGTGCCTGTTCCACAATATGCTTCACCACTTCAGCAAACAGTCAGGTCTAACATGCCGTCAATATCATCTGACTTTTACCATTACTAATACAGGTAAAGTCTCAAACATCACCTTTCTTTGGCATAAAGAACTATACACATCTGAGATGCCCCATCAAGAGGAACAACATCCACAGATCAGACATTTCAGACTGGTTGAGGTTAAAGACAAGCACCAGCTGGTGTTTCACTTCTTCAATAGGAGCAACACAGAAGAAAAAGTTACTTAAAACAGAGTCTTGCACATGGTAGAAAAGCAAGACTAAACCAGCAGCAGCCACCCCCCTAAAATAATAGTCAGGGTGAAAAGATAGCAACAAACCTTGCCTTGTGCATATTCTTTGGCAATTATAGATACAGCACTACCTTGCACAAGGACACAGCCAGGATTACAACTTGTTTCTAAGACAACATTACCACTGCTAGAAAAAGAAGGTACTGGACTGATTCCCTAATAAGACTGCAGGGAAGCATGAGCTAACAGAGTAGCTGTTGAGGTGCCAAAGTTGTGCTGCTGTGTGACAAGAAAACAGATTCATACACTATCATGGTGCATAACGTGGCCTGCTTGTCTCAACATCCTTGTCTGGGCAGAGCCTCTGCACACAAAATGCAGTTTCATTTTCACTGGAAAAAGTGTGATGATGCTCACTAGTGGTTTGAGGGTGCTCTTATGAGCAACAGGGTTTAGAAACTGGTTGTAAGTAGTTCAGGTAGACCTGCTTCAGAGATGACTCCAATTCCAATATCAGAGAAGAGTTAAGCAAAACAAAAGCTTTACCTTCAAAGCAGCTATGCACAGCTGTTAGCATTAATTCCCCTCTCCACCAATCAGGCAAAAAGACTGGTTTTTTGCCTGTAAAAACTGCTACATAAAATACAGACTTAAGAACAGACCGGCAACAACTTCCTATTACTTAGCAGCCCTCTCTAATGCAACAACAAACAAGGAAAGTGCTTAACACCACAAATTTTGGCACCATGCAAAGATACATTTTTCTGAAAATAGAATTCCCAGTTGCTAAGCATCTCACAACCAAGGGAAAAAAAAAATTAGCTCAGCACTTAAACTCACTGTGTTGTTGCACTTACTGAACAACAGTTTGGAAAAAAAATTGAGAGAAAAATGGAAGATACCCTTGACCCACTTAGTTTGTGCACTTTGCTGGTCTCAAGTGGATTCATCCCCAATAAATTAATTTAAAAATCAAGTTGTTCCACAAGCAGCAGAACTGTATCCCCTTCATATAATCTCAGTGGCTCTAGTCCCTCACTGCACCACTCCACAACTGTACACAAAGCCCCCTCTTCCCACTACTGTGTGAAGAACCAGCTCATGCTGACCTGCTAGATCAGACTAAGCCGCTGAGCTCAAAGAGCCCTTCCCTGCAAAAGCTAAAATTTGTGTCTCTTATCCAGCTGCCAATCTTCAAGATTCTTATAAGGTTTGGTTGAAGTCACCCAACACAGCCAAAGAGGACAAGTGGGACTTAAAGGGATTGCACTATTTCCTTGGCAAGCTAAGATAAAAATAAAATAACCACTTCAACCATGTATTTCCTGTCAGATCTTGCATTTGAAGCCTCAGTTATCACCACCACCCAGGTGTAGTATTTGGAAATGAAACACCCTTTTTGACTTACAAGGGCTTAAAGATGGTTGGAGTTTTACATATACCAAGTGTGCAGCTCTAATGGTTGCACAGGAAATTAGGCCAGTCTCTGACACTGTAACAGCTAGATATTATGCAGTGTCCCTCCTGACACAGTGTGTATGCACAGAACACACTAGAAACACAGCATCTTTTAAAAGGTTTTAAAATCAAGATCACTGTCTTCAGCATAAGCATCTCATATAACAAAGATCACCTATGGGCTTGCCACATCTCTTCCAGAATAAAGTCTCCGGTACAAGAAAACCAACCTACTCTGCTGTGTTGCACTTTCCCATAAACTCCACTTTGTCACACAGCAGATACCAGATACACGAACTCATTATCTTCTTTAATCACTCCTGTTGCACAAGCTGCTCCTCATGCTCTGTGAGGTCACTGGACAAGAGACTCATCACATGATTTTGAGTCTAAAAGGAAACGTGCACTGCTGAGAAGTCCAACTCTTCACTTTCCTTTGACCCTGAAAACAAAGACTGGATCCCTCTGTACCACTTTGGGATTGCAACAGCATTATAAAAATGGACTCAAGGCTAGAAGAAGGCACATCTCTGCATCTGAAGATGAGATATACCTTAAGAAAATAGGAAATACAATTAAAATGATAGGAAAGTTGTCTTGGAACAGTAGTATGAAATAGTGGCCCATGTCCCAGGACACTGAAGCAAGATTTGCTTTGGAAGAGCTCTGCTCAAAGGGAGTTTTAACTTAAGGCAGTTGTGTTCCCTTCCCATCAGCAAAGATATTAACAAGACCTTTAGCTAACCACCTGTCTTGGGCTTGTGTAAACTGATCCTTGTAGAATCTCCTCTGTACAACCCAAATTCAAGCAGGTACAAGACTCTGAAGTAAAAACAAAGGAGCAAGTTAAATGCAAGCTTGGTTTTCATAGGAAAGCAGGCTAATTAAAAAAAAAAAAAATCACCTGAAGATTGAGAAAGCTTAATTGCTGAGAAGTTGAGAAACTGAAGTTTCACAAAAGGCTGACTAACTACCTTTCCCAGAAGGATCTGGTTGTCCCTTCCTCAACCTACTCTTGCATGTTACAGATATAAGCCATATTTGAGATGACTAGAGCAGCAAATCATTTATATGATCTATTGGTGCTGCAGCTTGGGATCCAACAAAAACCAGCTTGCTGTTTCTTGATCAGGAAAAAGTGACCATTCAAGAGGTTAAAGCAACATAGGCAGAAGCACTTCATTACTGTCAGACACTTGGATTTAAAGGCTCCCTCTCCAAAAACACTGAAGAGATTACCTGAAGCAGGGCAGTGATAAAGCCAACCTAGTGGAAGATTGCTGTGAAGAGGGGAGGAGTTCCGTATCTGTTACAACACAACACATTAATAATTTGATGCCAATGAACCTTATCTCAATCACAGTAATCTATATGGCCACTCAACTGAGAGAGGAGAGTTATGATTAGACTCAGGTGACCGGTTTAAAGTATACACAGGCCACAGGACACTGCATTGCAGCTTAAAGTCACTTCAGAAGGCACATGGGGCACAAACAGTCTCTTCACTAACAGGAAGAAGCACCAGCATTCTCTTCAACATGCTACCAAGTCCACAGGCTCTTCACAAAAAACTGCTGAGCCTTCAACTAACCCACAAGCCCCAAAACATGAGGGCACAAAATTGCCAGAATCCAGCAAGACAAAACAGCTCTGTCTGATCCATCTCTCAGAAACACATCCAAGATATTCCATTCAAGCAGCTTAATCCCAAATTCATTAATCTGCAAGAAAAAGCCTGTTGATACAATGAACACTTACTGCTGTGAGTCAGACAGCAAAGTTTCAAGCTTTCCAAATTGCTCCCTCCTCCATCAGTGGGCACACACAACTCGTGCATCACCACGAACTTTTGCACCCAGAATGAACGACAGTAACCTCACTGGGAGATAACAACCCCTTTCTAAAAATCAGCATTACCAAACAGGCTTACTCACACCAAACAGATACACCACATTGCTTGTTTGCAGAGTAGCCTCCAGAGACACTTCTAATCCTTTTCTCATATTTGAGGAATGAGAAGAGCCAGGGACAGACCCCAAACCCACCATTTTACTGTTCTGAATGACTAATCTGAGCATTTCAGAGGCACTCACATGCACATTTAGAATCCATGTCCTCTCCAACCTTTTAAAATCTGCCCATGTAGTTTCTACTGTGCTCATTCCAAGTGAGTTTTCCTGCAACCAGTACTTCCCAATACCAATATCCCATTAAGCAATAGTTTTATATTTTTTTAATGTAACTCCAGCTGAAAACATATAAGACTAATTTTATTAAGGAGGCCTGGCTTTTGACAGGGGATTATTACCACCTAGATTATCTGATGACTCTGTGCCAGGACCAAATTAGTTGTTTCATTACAACACTGGAGCCAATTAAAGGAGGAGAAGTGATATATCAGACTGAAGTTCAGCTACTCTGGCAAAGTGAAATTACAGGCTGAATAATTACAAAATAGAAACAAATCAAGGGACAGAAGAATCCTTCTGGCAATCTCAAAGCTAGGAGTATTTCCACACTGCTGGAAAAGTTGGGTGTACCTGAGTACAAACACTTCATTCGTAGAAGCCAAGCAACAAGACAGCCTTCAGAAGCATTGTCAAGGCAAGAAAAAAAAGCAACCTCAACTATACCAATGCAAGAGTCAGACCCAATGTAGCTCTAAAGCCAACACATGTATTAAAACTATTCCTCTAAGCAATTTAACATCAGACAAAGCATTTGAGTTTTAATGAAGAAGGGATTAAAGGCCCAGAATTTTCTGAGGAAAGCTCACACTTCTGGAAACAAGTCAATTGGTTCTTGACACACTAAATCTTCAGTTAAAAAGGAGATTGTGCCTGCTATAATCAGAGAGGATCAAGGTGGGGGGTGGGTAATCACGTAGTGATTTAGTTTAAAAAAAACCAAAACAAAACACAAAAAAATCAACCAAACAAAAAAAACCAACAAACAACAACCTGCCACAAAAACACTACAATATTTTCTTTCATACATTTCTGACCTGGCTAGAATCCCTGGACTGCAACAAACACACATCTTGTCTGAAATTCTCCACAACACCCAGCGTTAAGATGCTACAGTACAAAAAGGCTGTTTCCAGAGAGCAGATCATTAGCCACACACTGCCTTTGTACACATCAGCACTAATGCCTTAGAAACAGCTATTCAGAAGTGAAGAGCCAGGACAAAAGAAAGAAAACATTACAGCTGCTTCTTTTGAGAAATTCTCCCACCTCAGCCCTGCTTTCACAGAAAGGGCCACTACGAGGAGGCCATGATCTACAACACACTTGAACTTCACAAAGCTTCAACCTTTGAGTCACAGAGAGGCTGATTTAACCCCACTGTACAGAGGATATGCTGCCCAGAGGGATGCATCTCCCTCCCATGCCTCAAGGCATCATCAGACTCATGCCTTCTGCCTCCATCGCTGTGCTGATCAGAGCCTGCAAGAAGCAGTGACACTTTATGACATCTCTGCTCAACTGGCAGCAACATTGGCAGGTAAGATGCACCTGGTCCTAACTAAGCAGGATTCCTCCCTGCTGTCCTTCACTGAAGTTTGTACAAGATTGGAACCACACTGCACTGTTTTACACCAGTCACAGGGACACACATGAAACCTCAGAACATTTTCAAAGAGATCTGCCCCACAATGTTTACTTGCTACACATTCACAGCATCACACATCAGTGATGTCTTGCCACATCTCAGAGGTGTTACAATGAAAAGACCTTTAATGACAGGCACACCCACCCATGAAACATTAATTATTACTGCTGTACTTCTTGTTTACCCAAAAGATCACAAGAACCCAAATTCATTCATACCAGTTAAGGCATTTCCAACATAAACTGTAGAAAGGTAGTAGTCTGCTTCTAAACTCTATTTTTCAGTAGCCACCAACTCCTTGTAATTTTCTTAAACCAGTCCCATTTGATCCAATTAAAATTGCTGTGCAACCAACACCTTAAAAATACAATTCTCCAAGCAGTTTGTGGGCTGACTTTCTCCCCAATGTATTTTTTGCAAGAAGAAATCTGACATATCCTAAACTTAACCTTTTCTCCAACTCCTGTTGCAGTTGAAAAGAGTACTGTGAAATAGTGGCCATATTCAGCAGCATATCAGTAAGAATTATCTCCTGAGTCAGTGGCATCAGGGTTTTGGAAGTTAAACTCACACAGCACACATTGTGATAAACTAGCTTTTTATGTCCCAAAGAGAAAGAAAACAAGCTGCAGTTTCATCCCTGCCCTCCTTATCACCAGGCTGGCATTTGGTACAGCATAAACCAGGAAATACAGAGTCCACTCATTGTGCCACACAGCTGCCCCGGCAACCCAAGGGACAGGGCATGGCAGCACTGACCCATCCAAAAGAGCCAACTACAAGCCACATAACTCTTAAGGTGACCACAAAACAAATTAATACAAACCCAACTGTTTATTGTTTTGTTTTCTGCCAGCCAGGGTTGAGACTGGATAGAAGGGAACTGTCCTGACACCAACAGAACCCCAGAGGAGCAGAGAATCATTCTCTGTGGCATCTGACCTCCACCTGTCTGCCAGGTATGTTAAAAGACCACTCTGTTCAGTCTTGAGAAGTCACCTACTTAAAGCTTGTAAAGGAAGTGAGAGGAAGCCCCAGAAAAAGCATTTACCAGGATTACTCAGAAGTGCAGCCCAGAGGCATTTGCACCATTTACAGCATTGATACATCTCCTCCTCCCATGACAATTAATGACTTTTTCAGATCCCTGCAAGCACTGCAGTCCCGAGGGAAAGTCCTGCAGGTCAGCACTCCAAACAACCCACACCTGCTGCAGGAGTGCAGCTGGTACACAGGGAGCTCCACCTCCACCCTTTCCAGAGGCACAAAAAAACAACATGAAGGGGGGGGCACAGAGGCCAGAGCCACGAATTGAAAGAACACCTTAGAGGAAATCACATGCCAGAGGGGCAACTAATCCCAAGTCAGTGAGTCTCACCATTGCTTGAGTTTTGAAATGACCTCTCGGTCTCAGGTCTCCTCTGTGTTTCTTCATTCTCAGGGGTCTTGCTGGGGGCAGTGGAGCCAGACTGGCGTTTCCTCACACAGTCTTCACCTGCCATGGTTACCTAGATAAACCAGAAAAGTAGAGCAGATAATTAATGATAGAAGAAACTCATTTACTCTTTACATTGTTTAGCAATATATTCACATAGCCTTCTTCACACTACAGTTAGAGTTTTTTCCCTCCATTACAAATTCAGAGCAAGGACAGGGGATTAGTATTAGTCAGTGCCTGTGGATCACACTTCCTCTCCCTTACTACAAGCAGTAAGGGAACAAAATAACCAAGTTCCCCCACCACTACCAAAACATCTCCCCACAGCTCCTTCTTCTCTCTACAGATCTTAAAAAATATTTAAACTAACGTAAGCCTTTGCAAAACCTTTGAAAGGTCAAAAAGTCCTTTCAAATTCTTTCTGACAGTCAGCTGGACAGCAAGACTTGTCTTCTGAGAGGTCTGGCAGGTTTGCTCTGCCAGAATCACCAGCAATATTTCGCCTGAGCCAAACACCTTCCTGTCAGGTTTTCAGCTGTTATGACAAGAGCAGCTTCCTCAATGGATCCTTGTGCTCTGCCTGGACAGACAACACAAACCACAGAGAAACAGGAAGAGAATCAGGTTTGAACTGTGCCAGATTCAATGACAAAGGTCGCTGCTGAGGACAAAGCTGCCAGCAGGGAACACCTGAAGCAGCACAAGCAGGATGGAAACAAAATTCTCAGTTTGTAAAAAGGGCAGAAGGAGATTCTACTTTGGTTACCAAATGGCATCCCAAGACACCCCACATGAAAATTCAGCTCAAGAATCTCTCAGAGACGTAGCTACAACCAGAGACAATTTTCAGATTTTTTCCAGAAAACCACACAGGCATGTATGTAACTACATTTTCAAACTTGAGCTGTTTTTTTCACCTTGGCACAAACTCTGCAGCAGAAGTGTTTGGCTGCCAGTGAACAGCATACGTGCACCAGCACAGATGAGCTGTTACAGGCAGGCAAGGAAAACTCACGCACTTGTGGAAAAAGGAATTATTTAAGGATGGATTTCCTCAGAATACAAAGGGTGGCACTTCTGCAAAAGGGAAATAAGACTATCATCAAAGCTATCCAGGACTCAGCTTCCTGTGTTTGTCCCTCTAGTAGAACAGTCTCCCATTCTTCTTGCAGGCTTCACAGCCTGCAAGAAGAATGTTTAGGGGAGAAACACCACCACCAAACAACAAATCACTGATTCAATCACCAACACCATTTCTTGCAGCACTGTCCCTCTCAGCTCTGTCTCAAGAGATCTCAAGCTGCCCATAAGCTGCCCAGCTGGCTTTGCACAACACCTGAGAGCTCATGTTATCATAATTTACATAGTGCAAAAAGCATTTATGCAACAAACAGAAAAAAACAAAAGAATATGGTAAATCTTCCTACAATAAGTGTGTTCACCAGCCCCAAAAGGCAGCTTCCTATCAACTTTTTACACAGTCACTGCTGCAAACCCCCTGCTTTTAAACATGAATAAGTCACCATCCCAAAGACCTGACGCTTTCCACTTCCCAACTCTTCCACAAGGTTCCAGGTACAGACATGGCTGCATCATGTTGGAGCAAAGGATCATTTTACCCACTGGGGACTTACAACTACATGGAGATCCTGGGTAGGTAAACATTCCAATCTTTCTGCTTTTACACAGGAGAGATGCCCAAACCCTCATCAAGGATAAGAATAGATCACCCTGATCATGGAACAGGTCTACAGAGCAGTGGAGGTGGAAATCGAGCTGCCTGCCAAATTCATGCATTAGCAAGCTCCTCGTTGGGCCACCTGGAGCTTCTCACTGCGTCCTGATCTAAGTTAAGTTGTTCTCGTGAGCCACACCTGTCCTTACAGGTGCAGGTTTTGTGGCTCTAACCAAGGGCCACAAGTTTAGTGCTTTTCACAGCACACTTTTCCTCTTCTTCAAGAGGTGAGGAAGGCACTCCTTCAGAGTGGTTACAGTATCTCACTGAAAGATTAACAGAAAGGAGTTTAAAAAGAATGAATTTCGTGATGCGAGAATGAAAAATCATGTGGGTGGGGAAGAAAAAAGTCAAATAACTTAAAGTAAATAATCCAGATAGTCTAAGTGATTACAGCAAAGCCCTTTTCACACTAAAACAATTGCTGTGCTAGAGAAAACCGTGTGAAAAACAGGTATCTTCACAGTCTAGTTCCCATATGAACAGAAATGCAACATTATAGTACCTAAGCAACTATCAGCACATCGGAGCCTAACGAAGGCATCAGACTTTCCCTCTAATCTCCGCTAGAACTGAAGTATGCATGACCCAATGCCAGGATAACTCCCAGTGTTCATCCCCTTAACAAAAGGAAATCGCTCCTCACAAGCAGTAAATAGTCGCTCCACCCCACTCCGAGCAGGACATCCACAACCACAGCCGTAGCTGTAGGTTTGGAGAACCATAACCCCATTAATAGATTTCCTAGCAGGAACTCCCGGATCTTACAGGCACGTCTGCGTTACGGTACTCGTGGAGGGCTCAGAAACCTTAAGCTTCTCCGCCTTCCCTTTCGAAACACTGGTGATTAATTTTAAGACGCCTTGGGAGAAAAGCAACACCCTTTAGGAAGTTCATCTTTGCATTTCAAAAGGCTGGGTGAGGAACAGCCAAGAGTCATAGAATGATTTAGGCTGGAAGGGACCTTAAAGATCACCCAGTCCCAGCTCACTGCCTCCGAAGCTAATCACACTCAAAGACCCAAATTCCAAAGGTCCCAAAGTCCTTGCAGACCTACGAAGTTTCCCTTCGGCTCGTGGCAGAGCCGGATCCTCCGTACGCTCCTCGAAGCCAGGCAGGGACCAGAGTACAGTGGGGCTCGGTGCCCCCCGGCACAAGGTCGGGCTCGCTGCCCCTCAACACAGGCGGGGTCATTCCACAGCTCACCCGCAACGCGCAAAACCCTCGGCAAAAAGAAACCCTGCAGCTGTGGATGGGACCCGCCTGCAGCGCTGCCCGAGCCCGCTCCTGCCCCGCGGACTCCCCGCACACACACCCGCCTCGCCGAGCCCGAGCCCCAGCGCCGAAGGGCTCCGGGAGCCGCTTTTCCTGGGACCCGCCGGGTGCGGGGCGGGACGGCGCGGACCTGGCGCAGTTCACCGCGGCCAGGGCTGCCCTCAGCCCACGGAGCGTCACCTCAGAGGCGGCCGAGCCGCTGCTGCTGCTGCTGCCGCCTCCTCCTCTGCCGCCGCCGCCTCCCCTGCCTTCTTCCCCTTCCCGCCGGGGCCTCTTCCCGGGGCGAGCGCACGTCACGGCGCCGGGGGCGGGGCGAGCGGCGGCACCGCCCATTGGCTGAGGGGCCGGCGGCACGTGAGGTGCACGTGGGGCGCGACCCCCCCCCCCCCCTCACAGCACCCCCCTCAGGAATCTCCGCGACCCCCTCCCTTCAGGAATCGCGTCCTTGCCCCCATCATGAAGCTCTGCTTCTCCCCCTCAGGAATCCCCGCTTCCCCCTTCCCCGCCTCAGNNNCCCTTAGGAATCCTTGCTTCCCAGCCCCTTCAGGAATCGCCACTTCTCCCCCTCAGGAATCGCCTCCTTCTCCCCTCATTAATCCCCGCCTTCTCCCGGCGCTCCTGAGGGTGAGAAGGGGGGTATAATGCGGCGAAAAAATGTGATGACCCACCGTCAGGGGGAGGGAAGGGTCCAATAGTGGTGAATGCTGGAAAGGAACAAGAGGTGGGAGGGGGTCTGAAAACAGAAAGTTTTATTGGTGAATTACACACCTGGCGTGGGAATTGGTATGTTGGTCGCTGATCTGCTGTATGAGCACAGGGCACTGTGTTTTGGGTAAAGGAGTAGGGTGAAAGGGAAGAGAGAAAGAAATACTAGTTAGGAAGAGAATGAAAAAAAAGAGAGGTGAAATGAGAGAAAAAGAGATCACCAGTCCTGGTTCCAGTGTATAGGTCCACCTGAGAGGGAATGTCAGTCCTGTTTCCAGTGTCAATCCACCTGAGGGAATGTCAGTCCTGGTTCCAGCGTGTGAATCCAGCTGATGGGATGTCAGTCCTGGCTCCAGCACATGGATCCCTCTCTGCCAGCCTGGCCGATGGAGCACTCCTGAACTTGGGACAGCCATGCCCAGCCAGCCCAACCAGCCCTGGGCTCAGTCCCCTCCTTGGGCAGGGCCTTGCCCTGAGGATCCCCCACTCCCCACACCCCTGGCACAAGGAAAACTCGTTTCAAGGACCTGGAAGGACACCACAGCCAAGGCCAGGGTTATCTGTCCTCGTCCTTCAGCAGGAACACACAGGGTTGCTCAACAAGCTCTTCCCGCAGCACATGGGCTCAAAGTGTCCTCCCCAGAGAGGTTCTCCCGAACAGGAGCCAGGGTAGGTATTTTTACAACGGAGTAAAAATGGAGTGCCCCCCGCCTCCAATTTGAATAGCACCCCAAGTCCCCCAGGAAGTGGGAATTTGTGGCAACAGGGTGCTCCCTCTCACAAATGTTAACCCTGGGGAGTGGGAGCTGCAAGGTTGTGAGTTTGGGGAGTGGAGCAGGGGCCTGACTGGAGAGCTCTCTCTCCAGCCCAGCCGTGCTCTGGAGGGTCAAAAACTGTGTGAAAGGCTGGGGTTTGTCCCTCGCTTTCTCTCTCCTCAGACAGAGACAGGCTCCCGTTGGCCGGTGAGTCATGGAACACGTCAGCAGCAAACAAACTCTAGTAACCTCCCGGGAGCTGCATTTCACTCTGCAAATGGGAACGTTTTCCTAAAGACAGGAGAACGAAGCCACTAATCTACTGGCAAGTACGTGTCTCTCCTCCTCCTCACCACTTCAGTGCTGTGCTGTACAATATGTACCCAGGTGCACCTTGAAAGGTCACCCCAAACTGAGGTACGAAGGTACAATGGGATATTGAAACACTTCTGTCACATTTCACCTTATCAGGCCTGTTACTAAAATTTGTTTTGACCAGTACACACCCAAGACACACTTTTAAAAGTGTAACTGCTGGAGCCTTCTGTAGCTGTTTTAAATAATCTCTTGGAAGTCTGAGCAGAGCCACTGAGTGAAAAGGTCTGAACCTGATTGAGTTTGCAATGTGTGTTCACACTGTTATCCCATCACCCATCTTTCATGCTGCTTAATAGGAAGACTCTTGTAAAAATTAAAAGAACACAATAAAACCCTATCATTGCTGAGATGCAAATAGCTGCATGGGTGGTAGCAGCAGGAGCGTTCACATAAACCTGTCCCTGTTCTTAAGAATTCAACTTTAACACAGTGCCATTCTCATGTCAGGCTATATGTGATTACTGGTGCCCTTATGACAAAAATGCTCTGCTGGCTGTTTACAGTGAAGTGGTTTGTGGTGCCAGCATGGGCTGGGGGAACAAGTGGAAAGCAAAAGAAGAAAAGCAACCAACCCAAAATCCCCACGTCCAAAGTTTCCTAAAGTTCAACAAGTTGATGAAACTCTTTTATCTGCTTAGTAAAAACCTTACTCTGGCTGGTAGGAAAATAAGATTCCTTTAATAGAAAGCAAAATGCAGCTAACCTTTAGTTTGCTTTGCTTATTTTGCCATAAGGAGGCTGTGGAGAGATGCCACCAGATTTTATTAACACCTTTTAACAAACCTCCCAGAACAAAGCAGTTTAGTGACAGGCAGTGAGCATCCTCACCAGCCTCTGTTTTATCCTGAGAGCTGTTCCACAACCCACCTTCCCTCCTCTTTAGAGGCTGCTTACCTGCAGCTCACCGAGGCTGAAAAGCAAAGCAGCCACTCTCCTTACCGTCCTTCCCATTGTTTACATAAGCGATTAGTAAAAGGCACTGCCACCTCTGCTTCCTGCCACTCACGCCCATCACCTGCTGTTGTCTTCCCCGGTCCAAATTGCTGCCCTGTTTCATCAGCTGCATCATTTACCCTCTTGTCACCACGGTGCATGTAATCTTGGATTTTCTGGAGTGTTGTACATTAATCCTACCGGCTGTGTTGCTCAACAATTGCCCAACCACAGCTGTTCTGAGCACTCCTGACTGAATCACTGCGTGGTCGTTCCCATTGTTGACATGGGAACCTGTGGCCCTGACACCCCAATTTTTGTCTCAGCGTCATTGGCTTTCAACCTTCCTAGTGCCAGTCAACAACATGACTTCAGGAGTCCTGTTTGTTTCCTTTCTTCCTTTCTCTTTCTTTCTTTCTTTGAAAAGTGGTCTCAAGGATATGGTGTGATTTTTGGGGCTGTCGTGCAAGCCCAGGAGATGTTCGCAATGGTCCTTGTGAGTCCCCTCCAACTCAGGATATTCTGTGATTTTATGATTCTTTCCTTCTCTTTATTTCTGTGGCTGGTCCTGTTCCTTCCTGTCGATTTTGGTACAGTTGCAAAATAGATGTGATTAAAGCTGCCTGCTTTTATCTATGTGTAATTCTATTTTATTTTCTATTTTAAGATTTTTCGTGTCAGTCAGCCCAGGGAGTAAGTTGCCGTGGCTGGTCTGATGCC
The DNA here is from genome assembly GCA_013399695.1 of Formicarius rufipectus. Taxonomy (NCBI): domain Eukaryota; kingdom Metazoa; phylum Chordata; class Aves; order Passeriformes; family Formicariidae; genus Formicarius; species Formicarius rufipectus. Next base: position 333,355 of record VXAU01003275.1, on the reverse strand, counting down.
CAAAATGATTAATTCCTTTAAAGCTTCTATTCTGAGATTTAAAGTCAGTCACTTGAGAGCCTAAATGCTTTCAGATATTTCAGCAAATCCTATAATAAACTGTTTAAAACTATGGTTAGAATTTCCCAATGTGTAAGCACAATGGGAACATCTTTATGGCTAAATGAAGGAGCTCCCTCAGGTGGTTAAAAATATCGTTACATGTTCCGCTTAAATGTTTTCCTTCATAAAGCAGTATTAACAAAATTACAGCAATGTTAGGTTTAGAATGTAACGCCAGTTATAAATGTAGCATTGAATGAGCTTCTATTTTTGCATAACCAGAAGTAATGGTGTGCATGTAAGAGGCCAACACTTGGTCAGGCAAGTGCTACAGGTAAAAAAGAAAATAATTAAAGAATCTTAAATTAAGGGCTTCAGCCTGATCTGATAATGCATGACTGAATTTTGGCAGGAAAACCGAAAACTAGCTCCAGCAGATATCACATTGTTGAGGATGCCTGAAGTGTTTATAAATTATAAAGACTGCTTTTTAAAAACTCTGGCTCAAGCTTTCACAGTTTCTGCTATCATGATGTCAAGATTTTGTGTGTAATTACCCTTGCTCCTCTTTACTCTGCATGAGGCATAGAGTTTTCAAAATATTTAGTGCAAGAGATTCAGATCAGCAAACTTTGGAGGAAAGACAGAAGCAGCAGGAATTACACTTGCATTCCAAGCCATGAGGCTGCCGGTTTTGCTGGCAGATGGAACAGACAGGGAGGAACACTCACATCCCTCAGCAGAGGGCAGTGGTATCCTTACTCAAACATCACATTTTGCTACTGAGCTGAAATCATCCTTAAAAAAAATAAAACCCAAAAGTGAAGCCCTAGTGCCAGCCAGCAAGTTTCTGGCTTCCTCTCCCAGCTCAGAAATTCAAGTGATGAACTTCTTGCCATGGCCAAGCTGGAGCTGCAACAGCAAATTTGACTGCTGTGATTCCATTGCTGAACGGGAAACTTGCATTATTTTCTGAGAGGCAAATAATTTTTCCTTTCCCTACCATTTTAGGTAATAGAATGAATCTTGCCAGCTAGGCTGGTGTAATAGTTGGGTTTTATTTGTTTAAGTTAAGGACTTTGCTTCCTCAGTATATTTAAAAAAGGAGGAGATCCTTCTAATCTGGCTAAACATCAAATCATGATAGGCATTGAATCTGTGTTATACTGTCTCACCTTGATAAGCTGAACTGTGTTTTCTGAAACTGTTCTTTACCCTCTCTAACACACCACCTTTCTCTTTCTGTTAGGCTTGGAAACAATTTCATCTGGGTCTCAATCATGTTATAGAGTATCCTAGTTATCCTTGCTACACCAGCTCAGGCCAACCTCAGATTTATTTTGCAGCATATTCTGCTGCTTATTAAAAATGCATGAAAATATTGAACTGCCTCAGTGTGAGGGTCTCTGAAGTTGTTTCAGCAGGAATATATGGAATGAAATGCGCAGTCAGCCTTGGAAGAGTGACTTCAGAGAGACAAGTTCCAGAACAAACAGGTTTAGTGACTCGTATTGACTTTCCTGCATATAATGGCTTTCTAAATATTTTTGTGGAAATGCAGCACTGAACTTGGCCAGCATCTCCTTCCCGCTCCTACAGTAGCCACTGTACATGTTCCTTGTGACTCCACAGACTGCCAGCTGTGCTACACAGCTGGGAACCTTCCTTGTGAAGGTAAGACACAGCAGGTGGGAGAGCAGAAATTTTCCACCCAGCGTAATGACAGGTTACTACTCTGTAGTAGCAATCTCTGCCTCGCCATATTTCATAGGATATGAATCCTTTTTCCTAAACAAATACAAACCAGTTTTCTATTGCTCTCCCCACAGCTGCTAAGGTGGTGGAAACAGTGTAAGCCAGTATTTTTACCAATTCCTCGTCTCCTGTTTATTTGTTACGGTATAAACATGCCAACTGCTGATGGACATGGAAGAGAATTAGCACTTATGGAATGACAGATCCAGGATGATTCCCAAGATGTTGGCAAGTAATCATGCAGTCCTACCTATTCTGTACTTTACAAAGTGTATGTTCTGGGGACTGATAACTTTCTCTGTGCAGTAATCGACTTTTTCACTTTTCTAATGTGGGAGATTTTCACAGCTTTCTCTGGTCCCCAGCTGTGGAAACAGAAGCATATTCTTAGGGCAGGGCATTTATACACAGCTGCAATATATATACATATATTGTAATCTTTTAGACTGTCTTCAAAAACAACATTATAAGCTTGTGGGAGATGTGTAGGAAAAACTTGAAAGTGTGGTAAAAAAAACACTGAGGTGCTATGTTGAGAGCACATCATCCTCTTTGAGGGAGCGTGGGGATCCTTAGGATCATTAAGGAGAGATCTTGCAGGGAAATGTCATGTAGGGCACAAAGGGAACACCATGCAGAAGTCCAGGATCATCTCAATGGCAGCTGGAATCATAATGCCAGAAATGGTTGATCTTTGTAATGAAAGACTCCCAAAAATATCAGGACACAGGGAAAAAGTAATCCCCATCAAAACCAGGACATATTTCTCAGATGAGATAAAGTATCTTTATAAAGCTATGGAAGATTGACTCTCCACTATAAACGAAGAAAGAAAGCAGGTTTTTACTTTGTGTCAGTCATTTCCTCTTTTCCACCTTGTTTCAATCTCTGCAAAGATAGATGACATGTACCAAAAGTCGTCCCAAGCAGAAGACATTTCTAAATCTGCCCAGCCAGCTCTTTGGCTGTTTCCATGGGAATGAGGCAGCCTGTCCCGCTGCTCTCCCTTCTGTGGGTGCCTTTCCTAAGCTTCATATGGACTGACAATGCTGTGCCTGTGGAGCTCCCCTGCCAAAAACTTCCCTCTTCTCTGCTCCATTCCCATCTGTTCCTTCCTGCTTCTCCCTGATTTTGAAAGCACCTGGCTAGAGAGGGAATCCATCCGTGTGTTTGCTTCTCTGCCGCAATGTTTCAGGCCAAGGAGGGGTTGCTGCTGGTAGTGCAAGTGGAGGGACTGAAGGGGGCAGTGCTTTCCTGCCTTGGAAAGCAGTTTTGGGGGCGGTAAGGAAGAACACTGTAGGGTCCAGGAGCATAAACAAAGCAGAAGGAAAGAAAATCCAGAGTTCTGTCTAGTCTCCCAAAAGAATCAGACTGAAACTTGGCACCACTGGCCATAGCAACAAGTAGAGGAGTAAAGAATGTACAGACTTGGTACAATGCAGTGCTTATTGAAGGAGATGGATGACAAGCGTAAAGGAACACTTCCCAACCCGTGAGTTCAGATAGGTCCATGTCACAGCTGAGTCTCTGGCAGCTCTCAACAGCATTTTCACTGAAAGTGCCAAAAAAAAAATAGAAGACAGAGGTACAAAGCTGAGAGAGACATTTTTGCTGTCAGCTGAGGACTAGCAAAAATGGGAGGTTCTAATGGAACTACACTGGGAGGTGAAGCAATCTGCAGGGTTTGCTGCAGTTGATCTGCCTTGGGCTGAGTTGATGTGGTTACAAAAACATCTTTGTGCTCAGCACTATTCCGTTGTTGGCCTAGTGCCTTGAGGCTTACATGCTTTGGAAATATGGATGAGGAGATGAAAACTTGAGCTTGTTTAAAGAATTTAAATCTGAAGATGGCAGACCCAGGAGAGGTATTCTGAGTTCAGGCATGTAGGTCATGCAAGAGAGGTCTTGTCTTCACCAGCAAGTTAACATGAAATATAGTAAAAGTGTTCCTGTTAGTTCAACACTTGCCCTCACAAAAAAAACCCTCATTGCATAAAGTGGCTGGAGAAACATAAACTGACAAAGCAACCAGAGAACAAGGTAAACCTTGAGTGAATTCACTTCATCCTTTACCACTGCCATTTCTTTATGGTAGCGACCCATGTTAGGGACCACCATCAAAACATCCAGCAATGCTCACTCCCCACAGTTTTTCCACTTGTGCTTTCCGCAGTGGCTGCTGACTTCTTGCTTCCTAACTGTCAGCTTATTCCCCCAGGTTCAAAAGGCTTCTCGTGCCTACAACACCAGTCACCCACCTTCAGCACAGTACTCTTAGGCTTAGCATTTTGAAACTCTGTCTAACAAGACCTCATTTTCCTGTTGCCTGCAGATCAGACACCAAGTGTGGGGAGAATCTCTGGCATGATGCTACTGTAGTCTGTGATTTTCAGAGGAAGGATTCAGTCTGAAAGCTTCCTGGTGACAATCCAAGTAAGCTGTCATGAGAAGAGAATCCAACACCCAAGACCTCAGTGCTAAGGGAAAATCAGAGGGTTTCATCTACTCAGAGGAAAAGTGTAGAACTATAAATGCTAACTCAGTAACTCCCCAGGAATGAGCATGTGCCATGCTGAGACTGAATGCATCATTAGCAAATCCCTGAGGCCGGATCTCTATTTCAGACTGCACAGTATAACAGCTCCAGGGAACACACAGCCAGAGGATGCTGATAATTTCACAGTTTCTGCTTCCCTGTGAGGCAGAAAATAGAAGTGCTCTGAAGCTCTTTCCCAGGAACACAGAAGTAACATTTTCCAGGGCCATCAAAAGCAGAGGAAGATAGGTGTGTTCTCTGCAATCTGGCAGGAAGGGAAGCAGAATAATCTGCTGCCATGGATGCTAAAGGAGGCTCATGGCTGATCAGCAAGCTGTGTGGACTGAAGCTATGGAACTGTTCCCTTGCAGAAGAGATTCTGAGGGAAGAGGTGGCTCAGGTAGGTGGAAATCTCAGAAACCATTACAATCCACACTGGATTCACACTATATTAGTGTCTCCCCTCACAGCACAGATTAATAATGCTCCTTGTGTGTCTGCCCTTTATCACAAGCAACCCATGGGAAAAACTTGCAGGACAGATGACTCAAGGTAATTTTGTAGTGTGACTGCATCCTCAGAAAGAGCAGACAAAAAGGGAAAGGCAGACAGCCAGGCGGTCTCTAGCACGCTGAGGTCAAATTCCCCTTTCTGTCACTCCCGGCTGCAGGAAAGCTGAGGACGACAGAGAGGTACCAGACACTCCCGTGTCTGCTGGCAGAGACGGGCGAGGCACCAGGCAGACAAACACACGCTCGTGTGAGCACAGCCATGTAATCTCTGCGATCAGCAAGATGATGCCCGGGTTTCACTCCTAAATGTCTCAACTTCTCTGCATAGCTCGGATAGCACAGTACATGCCTCTGCTGTGTGAGATGTGCTGTTGGCTCTGGGGAGGAATTATTTCAGGTTGGCTGCAGCTGGGAGCGTGTAGCATGACTTCAGGCCTCATTAGATGCACACTTGACAAGTTTTCTGAACAAACATAAAGGGAAGAATGGTTTTATTAACAAAACAAGGCTTATACAGTTGTCCTGTGTGAGTGTGGAAGGGAGTGTCTTTCTGTCCGCCCCAGCTGTCTTTTACCTCCCAGTAACTTTTGAACCTGTTGGCCAATTTTATGCCAATCAGATGGAGAGACAAAGGTACAAGAAATATTCAGTTCCAATGGGTTTTGTGAAAAAATCAGCCTAGATAGAGGACAGAGTCTTAATTAACGCCCTGAATGATGAACTCACCCTGCAGATGAACTCAGCTTTTATTGGAATAAGAATTTAAGTTGGCAGCAATTGCTGGAGCTCATCTAGTCTAGTCTCCTGCTCAGAGCACAGCCAGCTTCAAAGTCAGATGAAGCTGCTCAGGTCCTCAATTTGAAACCTCCAAGTTGTCAGGAATCCACTCTGGACCTCAGCTTCACAAACTGCTTTGGCTCTGCCAGTCAGGGAATTAATTTCCCCCTCTTTTAAAGAAGGTTTAGAAGTGGCAGCTGATGGTAAAGCCTGCAACAATCCCCACACCAGGCAGTCCACAGGGCTCCTCGTATGTTAAATACATTTAACCAGCAGCTAGTTACTTTATTTTGGCATTCTGTGACAGTTAATGATTCCAAGTACAAAGGTCAGACTCAGAGACACAAGGCTTTGTGTGTCCCATTGTTTGATTTACCAGAAGCAACAAGGGAAGGAGCTCTGCTCTGTATGAGTGGGAACTACAAGCTACACATCCAGCCTGACAAGCTAATGAGAACAAGTCATTCATTAACAGGAGACTTGCTGCTAGGCAAACACACACAGCTGGTATGGGAGAAGAATTTGGATGTGAAATGAGACAGTGTAGCTGTTTTTTTCATAAGACATTTCCTATTTCAGCAAGTTTACAGTCTAAATAAAGACCACACAGAACACATTAAGAGCCTGATCAGAGGAAGATTTGGGCTTATGCCTTTTCTGAAAGGTTTGGTAATGAGCAGAGAGACAGAATTTGCAAAGAGACCAGAAATATTTGCATGTTTAACAGAAGGAACAAGTTTTAAATATAAGTGAGATTTGATTACAAATGTATATGCTGCTCTCTTGGGTACCAGTCTATTATGTGCACATACACATTTTCGTTCACAGAAACATCCTACAAAATCCTGGTGCTTTCTCCTACTTCAGTTGTAGAATTACATTTTTCTTTAGAGTAATTTCATACTTCTGAGCATTTTTAATGGAATAACATTGCAGTTGGAAGCTGAAAACCATGGCTATTTAATAACTCTGTGAGGAAGGAACACAGAGTCATTTGAAAGATAAAGTAAGCACTTACAATTCTTGCAAAATCAAATAAAAAATCCTGCCAAGGAAGAATCTGCCTGGATATTGTGGAATGAAACAATAACAATATTTTAGACCAAACTGTGACTCTTAAAGTGATTTAATTATTTAGGAATATTACACAGAGCATAACACCATTCATGGCCAGGGCACAAGTGGTCCAGAGCAAGGCTGGATCCCTGCCATCCTGAACTTATAACACAGAACACCAATCCTGCAAGAATTTGTATCCTTGGGATTCCTTACAAGATCAAAGACTATATTCAGAAGTTTGTACAACTCAAAACAATACCAGAAGTACAATCACAGAGGGATTCGTTAGTGTAACAAGGACAACTTTGGAAGATGTGGGTTTCAGTATGACTTAGAAAAGGAAAGTGAAGGTGCTGGGCAAGATAGCAGGGAAGGAGGTATAAGGGGAGACTAGTATATAAAGCCAAGAGCATGGAGAGGCAGCACTGCTGATTCTGGAGTCTTAATGCTCTTTTCCTACCTAGATGACTCTATGATTGTAATTCCATCTTATTTTAGCTGCATATCTTAGAAAAACAAGAGAAGGATTTTTTAATTTTTTGAAAATTATTTTTCTGGCTAATGTAGCTTTTATTTAGTTTCAGACTATCATGGTAGTTTCATTAATTCAAACACAGCACAGTCATCTTCTGAGAAATCTAAGATGGGACTAGGCTGTTGTCAGAGGCACTGATGGAGATACTGCAGTATCGTTTTGTGCTCTGAGGCATTTGCTCTCACTTAGCTAAATGTCAGCTCTCTGGATACAAACCTCTCAGGGAGAGGAAACAGAGAACACAGCAAGAAAATCTTCCATCTGCAAACCGAGAGAACCCTCTCACTGTCCAATGAACTACTAAGATTTCAAATTAGGAGTAAAAAAATTAAGGTCCTGAAAATAAATTAAGGCAACCCTGGAATTCTGGTGGCAAAACAATCCTATTGACCCACCTGCAGCTGAATGCCTAAAAGCCTGAATCATCACCAGTGCTGCTGAGGGACCTCATATTACCTCAGCAAATGTACTTTATCAGTGATCATTGTGTAAGCTTAGTACTAATTTGCAATTCCCAGCAGATGCATAGACTTGTCATCATTTTTGTTTGGTAGAGGCAACATTTTCCACAGAAAAAGGCAAACAAACAACATTCTTGATGTTCTTATTAGCATACCCTTCTACAGCCTTTGGTGTCTGGAACAGATGCTTGGGAAGGGTGGTGCAGCTGTAGTACTTAGAGAAATATACTGGACAGGAAAAAAATTCCTGAGGAAGTCCTATAATGTCCTTATTCCATGTCTGGCTTTTCTGTGATGGAGGCTGTGAAAGGTGATGGGTTATACCATGATGGGTACAGTTGCTGCAAAACCTCAGCACAATCAACCTGCTGGTGTTGACAGTTGATGGACACACAGACAAGGACCAGCCCCACAGTTGTGATCCATGAGGGTGCTTAGTTACAAAGCATATGCAGCCCAAAACACAGGGACAAATAAGAGGAGAATGGGGATGCCTGAGATGCTGTAGTGAGCTGGATGTCCCTGCAGACACGCTCACCTTTTCCACTACAACACTGTGTGCCCAGGCCCTTTCCTCCCTCCACATGGAGCCCTTTGTGGTTGGCATCAATGTTTAGACTACTGGCAGTGTCAGAAGGGTTGTTTGAATGAGGACAATGCTGAAGCAGCAGCAAAGAGAACAAAAGGTTGGGTGCACGGGGAAGAGAGATGAGTTGGGTGGTGGGATGCAACATTTGTGGGAGTGTGTGTGTGTGGAGTTTTTATTTTATCTGTGGTGGAAGAAAGAACAGTTACTGACAGAGGAAACTTCATCTGTCAAGGCTGCACGTGAACCCTCCTGTGCTGTTGGGCAAAATCTGTTACTTCCCCGGAAACCTTTTATCTTCACAGACTCTTCTTGAACAGGCATGAGAGTACCCCAAGCTATCCTGCATGCACTGTACATAAATTCTAATTTAAATCATAGTAATGATTTGAAATAACTTCTAAGACAACACTGAAACACTGCCTATTGTGCCATTACAGATCTGTGCAGATGGGACATTTTAAGAGCTGCCAGTCAGAGATGAAAGAGTGAGCTCTAGTACATGTTACACCAAGAAATTACATCCTCCTTTGATACAGCTCAGCACTTACAAGCTTCCAGCATTTGTTGCAGAGCAACTAACCTTGTTTCATGAATGCTTTATCAGATTTTCAAATCTTTCTTTTTCATTTTAAAGTCTTTCCCCAGAAGCCCTGGGTGGTTGAACCCCAGAAACCAGATGTCTGCCTCATGTCAGGCAGGTGCAGCCCAGAGTGTTAAGGGACACAGAGCAGCAGTGCCCTGGGTCATGTAGTGGACAGTGCCCATTGTCTTTGCAGACATCCCAGAGGAGCTACAGTTGTCCTGAGCTCCACAGCTTGTTCTGGCACTGACTCTTGAGAACCCTCCAAATGCCTTGATCCAAAGGCTTCTTAAAGAATACCTTAACTTACACATCCATGTCCTAAATACCACCCAAAGGTTTAACACAAGTCTGTTTCTCTGTGGAGCTTTGACACACAGAGGTATATGAGATGGAAGAAGAGCAATGATTACTCCTAGGATTAATTTTCAAGCCACTGCTAGCTAATTTTTCCTAAGTTACAAACAGGAACTGCCCAGTTGACTCAGTGCTCAGGCTCAGGAGTCTCCGGTTTGTCCACAGGCCCCTTCTGGCACAGAAGCCACACTTCAGGCAGATGACAGCATCTCTCTCATGACATGTAGTGCAGAGCACATAAGACTGCTCAGCCAGCAATTTTTTTGACTGTGATTTTTGAAGCATACTGTGGATGGGGAGCAAATGCATTGTCAGTGCTTATAAGCAGCTTCAAGAAATGGATATACCATTAATATTTAAAGTCAGTTCAGAGCTGTTTCTAGAAATATCACATTTCTTGTCAGGCACATGACTAACCTCAGTGCTGCCTTTGTTCCTTGGTCCTTTTCATTCCTTACTTGAGTGGCTCATGAATGGCAGATTGACTGGAAGCTTAAAATCGCCAGGACAGTAACTGTTACTGATGCCTCATTAACTCACCTCTTCAGAAGAAATTACAACCTATTTCTGATGCTTCCTGAGGCTGATAACAACACTGCTGATAATAATAGATAGCACTGATGCAGATTTTACCTCTTGTCTTTGCATGGTTAATAACCACAACACTGTGAAGTAAATATTTATTATCTGCTGTGTAACAATAAGGAGGTGTGCCTCAGTGTCATCGGTGACTCAGCAGCACTCAGTTTGGGGAGTTTCTTTTTTGTATCCCTATTGCTGTTCTAGCAGAGACTCTTCAAGAGCATTCACCAACCAGGGCATCCCCTGTTTATATGACAATAGATAAATGAGGTTGCTGAGGGGACCAAGTGGGGCCCTTCTGAGGGTCTGGCTTGTTTAGCACACAGCCAACAATGGCTGGGGCACTGGATTTGAAGCTTTTTTAACAGGGGTACAACAAGGTCTTAAAATACTATTATAAACAGAAAAAAACCATGCTGCAGCCCTCTTCTCCCTGTAACAGGCCTTTTCAGAAAGTCCCTGCCTGACCACTTCCCCAGGAAAGATGGTTGTGTGTGTCAGACAAGTTCCCTGCAGTGGGGCATTATTGTAACCCACAGCGAGCTGTTCTATGTGCACAAGCTGCTGGGAGAAAGAGGGATTTCATGAGATCTGAGGAATAAGAACAGTGTTTAAATCCAATTCTCCTTGGTGCACTTACATATAACAGTCTCTTGACACTGGCATCTTCTTTTAAAATGCTAATGGCCCTCCTCTGGATAGTTCTTCACAAGCAAGTAAAAGGCAGTAGGAAAGAAAAATAGTATTTCTGTTGATTTTTAAACAGTGGTTCTATCCTACGTGGCAACTGCAAATGACATGAGGCAGTTCTGTGTTTGTTGTCTCTACAGTCTCCAGAGAACATATATTTTGTTTACAAGGCAAACCATTTATAAATGCCAAACCCTGCAAATTCTAGCTGGAATGAGACCAGGAAATATCTCCACTGCAGAGTTTACCCATGGGCCGGTTCTGCCTGAGACTGTCCATCCTGCAGGAACACCCTCTGCTCATACCCACATAACCGTGCCTGTACAAGGTCCCAGACTTGGCAACACCCCAGATGTTCCCAGCACTATTTTAAGAACTGTTTTGTTTTGTGCTATTAGCAGGTTTCTCTGTATTCCTCATCTCCCCAGCTTTCTTAGTCCATTAATTTAATGAGTTAAGGCATTCCTGGCTCCACATGCTCCACATTCCCATTCACTCCAGCCTGTGTCAGAGGACACACCAGCCCAGTGGGATGAGCTACCTCTATTTTAGGCAGAATTATTATTGCAGCAGGGTGCAGTTTGAGTACATGCAACATAGCACTTCATGATCCAGGAAAGGTAGAACACGACCTTAGAATTCCTGTCACTGAAAACTGACTTTCACAGAACTCTGAAAGGAATGTCTCCTCACTTTTCCACCCCAGGAGAGCCACACAGAGGTTGGAAGCTGACTGGCTCAAGTGTTACCAAGCCAATTTGTTGCTGTCATACCAGTTCTCAGTGGTGAAGGCATCTGAGAGCAGCAGTATTGTGGGTTATTCAGGATGAAGCAACATTGCCAAGGTATGGCTGACATTGTCTAGCATGGACAGTGAAATACTTCCAAGTGCCCAGGTCCTCTAAACTGTAGCAAGCACCATTATCTTCTGGGAGGAAACCTCCTCCCTTCTGCTTTGGAGTGCCTTATGCTGGTATTACAGAAGTTGGAAAGTAGATGGTTTACTAATCAGTTACAGAATCAAGTGAACATTCAACCACCCAACAACACCACACTGCTGCCAGCCTGGCCACCAACACACCTCGTGTTATTCACACATCAGTGCCTTCCTCCTCTTCCTCCATGCCCTTGGCTGGGACAGCAAGTCCCAGCAGGAGCCTGAGGAGTCAACCCTGGTGACCCATGGAGATCACGGAATCACAGGACCAGCTGGGTTGGAAAAGACCTCTGAGACCATTGAGTCTGACCCAAAACCATCTTGTCAACTAGACCATGGCACTGAGTGCCACATCCAGTCATTCCTTAAACATCTCCAGGGACAGGAGCTCTACCACCTCCCGGGGCAGTCCATTCCAGTAGGTAGTCACCCTTTCTGTGAAGAAATTCCTCCTATGTCCAACCTAAAGCTTCCCTGATGTAGCTTAAGACAATGTCCTCTTGGCCCATTGCTTTTTGCCTGGGAGAAGAGGCCAATCCCCACATGGCTACAAACAGCTCCTTACACATGGCTCGGGACAAACCTGCCTGGCTTCACCCCTCACACCTGCTTGGGTTTGTAAGTGAACCTGCCTGGCTGTAGCCTACAGAGAGAGCGCGTTCCTTGGTCTGGGGCAGCCTTGGGGCCACAGCCTTAGCCTGACAAGAGTTCAAGAAATGCTTGGACAATGCTCTCAGGCATGTGGTGGGATTCTTGGGGATGTCCTGTCCAGGGGCAAGAGTTGTGTTCAACGATCCCGATGGGTCCTTTCCAACTCTGCATAGTCTTTGACTCCATGACTCAAGGAGCCCTGTGTGTCCCTTCCAGCTTAGGCTATCCTGTGATTCAGTGATTCCCTCGGGCCACCGTGCCTGGCCACACCTCATGGCCGAGCTGGGAGGCCCCCTTGTCCGTGCCAGGAGGGCAGTGCCAGGCTCTGTTCAGCACTGCCCGGCGGCGGGCACGGGGCGCAGTGGCCACGAACTAAAACACCTCAGCACAGGGAAGAACTTCCCACTGAGGGTGGCGCAGCCTTGCCTTGGGAAGGGGGTGGGCTCTCCCTCTCCGGAGACATCCCAAACCCACCTGAAGGCGTCCCTGGTGTCACCTGTCCTGGGTGGAGGGTTGGACTGGACAGTCTGCAGGAGGTCCCTTGTGACACTAAGAATTCTGCGACTGTGCGGCGGGGCGGCCTGGGCTGCGGGGGCGGAGTGCACTGGTCGGACTGGGCTGCGGGGGCGGGCGGCCACCCTCCTTCGCTGCTTCCTCCCGTCCCTTCTCCCCTCCCTCTTTCCCTCGCTCCCTCCTTCCTTTCCCTCTCCCCTCGCTCCTCCCTGGGCGGACCGGAGGCGGCCGCTCCGCC